>CM029390.1:12022586-12160086 GCA_017165825.1 Hepsetus odoe | reverse complement strand
TCAGTGATTAGTAGTCGGCTTTCATGTCCTCTTCAGAAGATTTAAAAGAAACTGTCTGATGGCCAATTATGGCACATTAAAAGTCACAATCAAGCTCATGTTAAACAAAACGTGAGAAAAGCCCAAGCCTGTCGTCACATATCCAATTTCAAGAGATGCAAATAAGGCTTGAAATGAGATCAAAGAGAGCAGCAAGACGGCAAAACCGCTGTTGCCACCCAGCTACAGCACCGTCCATGTAGAGCGATTCAAATTTGCCATCTGAGAACAAAGAACACATCAAAACACTGAGGAAATGGGCTCCTTAAAGTACTGCATGTGCACGGGCATGAATATCACTGTTATCAAAACTTTGAAAATATATACCTTTAAAAATGATGAAACCTGGCATGAAACATGGTTTTACATTGACATGCACTATTGTGTTCAAAAGATTTAGACACTTGTTCATCCAGCAATTCTTATAAAACTCAATAGGTATTAAATCTACAGCAGCATTCTATTAGCAATCCTTTTCCATTGAGCTTAGAAATATGTATATACTGAATCTTTCGGTCACCTACAAGTGCATCTTAAAGTAGCTCAGTTGATTAATTGGGGGGGGGACAAAAAAAAAGAAAAAAACACATAGTATAAGTATTTCTCCATTTCACATACTAGGGTCAGTTATGACACAGAGGGTACAAAAGTCATCTTGTCTGAGTGGTAGGAAAACAAGAATAAAAAAGGCAGCCATAGGGAAGGCAGGGGAGAAAAGCAAAAAGAAAGAAAAAAAAACAAAACATGAGCATGTGAGCATTAGACATCTAGTCTCAGCGATCACAACATGTGATTCAAAGAACAGTAGCTCTCTTCTAAGCCATCCAAAGGCCTTTTTTGTATCAGAGAGATTAACAGGCTGCTCTGGGGCTTTCCCAAAAAACAGTAAGAAGCTCAGCTCTGTTTCAGTCATAATGACTTTTCGTGTCGATGTTTGATCCGCTTTCGCATGGACATCCTTAATTAAACGTTCCCAAGCACCCCAGCACTAGTTGACATCTTTTTAGTTGCAGAGAAACACCAGTAGGTCTTTTGGAAAACAGGTCTAAGTACATGCAACAAGCCTGGAGACGAATGCTTTGTTCTGGGTGAATGTGGTTTGCATCAGTTCCCCAGAGCATTCGGTAAAGTAATGTAAATGCAAATAGCAACTATTTTGAATGTAAATTATACACTCTGTCAGCAGCTGTTCCAACAAACATACACACACTCAGCTTCTGCATGCACACAAACAATCCGAATTTTTATAAGTTTTGTTGAACTATATAGAATCAAATGTGTACTCGTTTTGTTGTAAACAAATGCTTGGTATAATGGGCTTATTTAAAACTGCATATTTGGCACAGTACGACAGAAGTACTTTCTGTACTCCAAGTTAATTAACCAGTTTTACATTGCTAGCTAATGAGATTAACACAATGAAAAATGAGCTAATAAGTTAAATTATTTGTGCAGCAAACACTAAATGAGCCAACTTTTATCACACAGAACGGATCTCAGAAGGGTCCATCGACAAAGTGAACTTGTAAGGTTACGTTAGCACATTCTGACAGCACAGCACAAGTTTATGAGAAAACTAGCACTGAGGGAAAGCCACCACTTATTTCAGTGTGAAGAAGACGTTTTTTGTTTTTTTTCCCTGAAGCTTGACAAAGGTGAGAATGTGCTTCCTCGTGCATCTTTGGCATGAGAATACATTTATTCGCTTTAAGTTGCCAGACATTAAATTCAGGGGGAAAAAAAAAAAAAGCACACCTCTTTAGATGAAGTCACAAACTCAGTGTAAACATTAAAATGACAAATCAATTGGTCAAAAAAAAAAAAAAAAAAAAGTACTGTCAATGTAATCTTAAAAAGTCAACATTTTTGACAAAAGACAAAAAGCAACGTTAGTCAGCATGAACATGTTTGTGGTATGGACATGCTTGCCTGCAGACAAACACTCCACAAAAACACTTTGCACACAGAGTTGCCAAACACCCCTCCCTCCAGCCAGGTGCCAGGGCAAGGCAGCATGCCAGGCGAATGTGTGCCAAGTAGAGAGAGAATGAACAACTGAGTGAGTGGCAGACTGATAATGCAGGGTGTGAAAGAGTGAGGGAGGGAGACGACGAGAGGGAGGAGCAGGATGAAGCCACCGTTCTGTTCCCAGGTAATGAAGCATGAGCACTGAAAATGAACCCAGATGGGAATAATTGAGGCACATGAAGTGTTCATCCTGCATCAGAAAAGAAATTAAGAGAGGGAATAGCACACTGGCTGTCGGCCACTTTCATACTGCCAGTGGAGCACACAAGTCATTTGAATCGATCCTTTCTCCGTCTGCGGACATGACCTGAGCTTTTTTTTTTTTTTAAAAAGTGAAGAAAGTAACCAAGTCTAAAATAGCAAATGCTGTCTGGATGATCGTCACTGCAGACAAAGACCTATAAAGCAGTCAGAAAACGCCTTGAGGCTGCACAGCTTACTTTTTTTTAAGTCCCTGAATGACCTGATAAATAACAACAACAAGCTAAGTGGCGGTAATTGCCTAGTAAAACCTCATTCATTCTTAAAGCTTGGCTATTATCCTTAAATTGTGATTATTGGTTCTCTGCCTGTCATCATATAGCAATTTCTAGAGAATCTGTTGAAACAATGTGGTAACTCGACTACAACCAGATTGCTTCGGAAATGCTTTTTTTTTTTCAGGCAGGAAGCTCACTAAGTCATGGGAAGTGACTCTGGTCTTTGGAGAATACAGTTTGCTTTTGATGTCTTCCCTTCTGAAAATGCCTCACATACTTAAATAAAGACCGTCTTGGAATGAATAAGGCAAAGGCTGGAAAGGATTAAGAATATATATGACAAAGCATTTGGAGAAGAGTTAAGAAACTAAGGGAGATACTTCAGAGGCTTTCTAGGTCACAGCACACTGACAGACTGATGCATTTTTTTTTCCAGGAGCCTAAATGAAAAGACACTATCGAGTCATCTCAACGTAAGCAGCGGCTAGTGTACCACATTAAATGGTCTGACAAATTTGGCACATTTGGTATTTAGCCAGCTGCACTGAAATATCACTGTCCACATGTTGAATGCGATGTGTGTCCAGTGTATATAATGGGCCCTGTGGGGGACGGTAGCACCGTCTCGTCTTAATTCTCTTGGGGAGGACATCTCTGAAACAGACACCCTTAAATGGTTTATTTTGCTCTCCAGCCTCACTCGCTCAGGGTCTCTCACTGGAAAAAGAACTTGAACTTTGACACCTTGTTCAAGCCAAATGGTTTTCCAAGTAACAACCTCACATGCAAAAGCCAATCAGAATTAAGAAAGGACAGTCATGTGATGGGAAATGCTCTTATCTGATATATGTAGGCAATTAAAAGCAATGATGTTTCATTTGTCATTAGTGACTGTGCCATTTGTCATTAGTGACTATTTGTCAAGGTGCCTTGTCTTTTAACAAGTGAGACACTGTGTCTGCAAATCATGCTGACCGAAAACCTTTGCCTGAAGAGATGATATTTCAGCCCTGTAGTAAAAATACATGTTAAAACCTGAGATAATATTTTAGAACAATTTATGGCCTATTCTAAAGGGGACTCCAGTGTTTTTGCTCTTTGTGGCATACAGTCAATTACCACATTATTTCTATGTACTTAGGGAGGCGGGTACCCTTCAGTGGCTTCTCTTTTGTGTTCCTGGGTTCTTTGCTATTTTCCATAATGTGTGGAGGGTCAAAATTATTATCTAACATAATGGATTGTAAACAATGGTTGTGACAGATGGAAAATAGACTGAAAATTCAAAATTACATGACACTGAAGCCTGACACTAAAACTGTGGAATAGACAGAATAAAAAAACAAACAAAAACAAAAACAAAAAAAAACAGGGCAGGGGATACACTCAATAATCAAAAGGTTGTGCGTCTGAGTCCCGGACCAGTAGTTTACCATTAGGTACCCTTCAGGACGGCACCGTCCCCATCATTGCATCCCAGGTGCTGTGTGCTGAGGTGTGTTTTCACAATGAAAAATAGTCACTTTCACTTCTCAATAAGCATTAAAAAGTACATATTTTGCTCGTGTTCTAAAGCCCTAAAAACTTGCTGAATGTGAGACAAGTAAGGGCAATCCAACTTCACTCCAGTGCAGATCACTCATTTAAAGCATTGTGTGATCACTTTCTGTCTTTAAAAGCTTAGTCCTGCTATCTTTCATCATGACACTGCTGTGATTGATTGAGGCAGCTGTGTTAAAGACAATAGAGACTAGAAGAAGCAGAGAAGGAGAGACAGGGCAGGACCAAAATAAGGAGAAGCAGCCCTTGAGGGCCAGGCCTAATAGCAGAATTGGGAAAATGGGAGAAATGCTGGCTAGCCTTAGTACGACTACGGGACATCAGACTGTCCTGAACAACAGCCATTCACTCCCATTCAAACAATTACATTAGTCCTTTTCAAAGGCCACCCATAAGGCCATGAAAAAGTTCCAGCTTGACTCAATAAACAATAACTTGAGGCATTTAATTAACAATATTGGCTCCAACTGGGCCAAGAAGCTGCAGCTGCCAGTCTTTTTGAAATGTAAGCCCACACAGCACATATTTTCTATCATAGTGCAGAAAACTGCAGCAAGTGACACCCATAAGGAAAACACAGAGGCAAAGGCTGAATTCCTGACCACACCCAAACACAGTGGCTTTCACTGACCGAGGATAACCGGCCTCCAATTAACTGACCACAGTTATGCACCCGCCGCCCCTGCTAGTACCGCCCGATCCCAGTGCTCTTTCTATCACTCTTGCAGGTCCAAAAAGGAGGGATGCTAGATCTTCCCACGGATAAGATGAGGGAAAAGAGTACACGGTATATTGTTAAAGCAATATATGGACACATAAGCTGCTGACTAACAGTGAGTGCGCTCAATTGGCAATGCTGGATTTTTTCCATTTAACTGAAGAACTTCCTCTATGAGCAAAAAGGCATCAGACAAAAGTTATTTAACCCTTTAAAATAGCAACACGGGCTATTTAATCCTTTTGATCTATTTTTCTCCTTTAACAACATGGTTTCACTGGCAGTGGAGTTGAATGTGTCAAAGAGCCTCTAAATATGCTGCGTAGATAAGATGGGATAAACAAAGGCAATCAATGCAGTTCATGGTCCCAACACTGTGCTACTGCTGTTATTGCACATATGACCAATTAACCCTGAAACTAGAGAAAAAGTTCAACTGTAGACCCTGATCCCCAATTTAAAGGAAACACTGTCTCTTAAACCATGACCTCACTCCTACATCCATGTCTGCACTGAGCCAAACAAAAACTCATCAGTATCCTGTTTCTATAACAACCAGAATAAAAACAGCCATTGTTTCAGTGTAAAAGAACAGGCCTCTTTTGCTTTATGATGATGTATGTATATTATATATACGTAAAAATATGTAGCCAAGCACTGTTGAATGGTGTATTGCGTACCAACAATGTAGCTAACAAAGTTGATAATTCTGCTGAAATCAGATAAAAACCGGGAGAAAACTATTAATATGCCTCTGCGTAAAGTCAAACTGACCAAAAATGGCTTCAGTTGAAGTTAAATGGCTGCATGTTCATTTGTTTAACTAGCACTATGTGGGCTAAAACGGCATTCCATTTAGAGCAACAGCAGCACATAGCGCTCATTATTAGAGCACAATAGGCCGTTTGAGATGCAGTGTGTACGTGTGTTATCTGCAATGTGTAGTGTGTGACTTTGGCTCAGCAGCCAGCTGTTCTCCCAACAAGGGTGCAAAGTTTTTCAGCACAGCTGGACTCTGGCTGAAGGTTGTGTAGGGAACAATTTGTTCCAGTCAGGAATACACACTGTGAGTGTGAATGTATGAAATTAATCCATTACAGTCTAAGGGGTCAAAAAGTTTAGAACATATCCAAAACATATGTAGTTTAAGAGGCCGACCTTATCTTTCTGATCCACTGTACCAAGTTTTGAAACCGAAAGTAATGAAACCAAAACAAATTCAAACCTGACAAAATTCTGCCCAAAGTCAACCTAAATGGCTGTTTCATTAGCCTTGATTTTCACCCGTGCATGCTGGTGAATGGAGAAAGATGTTTGGAATAATGGCAGAGAGACTACTCACAGCTTGTTCCCTCAAAAAGCATTAGTCTCATGGACCTTAAATCCAACAACACACGCAACAACAGTGTACCATATTTAAAATTATTTCAGATAATGAATATATGGGAGAAACATGAAATAGAGGTAAAAGTAGACTAGTGTAGATTTGGGAATAAAAATCTTAAAGCGAAATTTTAACCAGACCAAGCTTGAGAAACAAAAAACGTATCAACAAAATGTTAATATAGTTCTTAATTGTGTACATTATAACGTAAATGATCTGCAAGATTCCTTATTACTAATCTTTTTTTTACTTAATAATAAATATCAAAGTCTCTAAAAGTAAATCAACAAAAACAGAAACGGCAAGATGAACATTACTTTTTTGCCCCCTCCAATCTTAAGCAGTAATGCAAACGTTATAATATTAATCACATTAATTAATACTTATTGAAGCAATCACATTAATATATACTTATGTTCTTTTATTAGAAAAGCAGCGACAGAAGCATATCTGCTTCATTCAGCTGATGGCACAGAGGACATAAACAGTCACAATAGTCAGTGTATGGGAGAGAACTGAACATGAATATGGTGGACAGTTGGAGTCTATAATGTGAAAAGGTATATGGGTTAGATGCAAAACTATAGCAATTGTGAAATGTCAAAACAAACCAATTAGAACATATTTCCATATAATGCAGTTAAAGACAGGACTCCACACGTTCAGTTCCCATAGACTGGTACCGCAGCCTGGTCATTGTATTCTTGGAGCTCTCCTCCATGACATGATTGCTCGGGAGGGTTTCAACTTGTGTCAGGTGCTACACATAGTGCATCCCAATCAGAAAACCAAGGCATTTACGGATTGACAACGATAGGCAGCGGTTCAGAATGAGGACAGTTAAAGACCTCACAACTTCTGGGCCATTATATTTTAAGATTTAAGACAAACTATTTTCTCCTCTCTCCTGGGCCTCATTAAATGAGGTGACCTCACTTACTTGATCACACAGTGAGTTGAAAACTATTAACAGTCACATTTAGGAAGAACTCAATCTTTCTTAGCTTTGATCATTGAGTGCAATGACATTTTTTATTGGTCCTTGAAAAGGAAGTTTCACACAAGTTACAAAGATTACAAAGATCAAATTTCGTGGTTTCTAAACAACCCATAATGGCATTTAACCCGCAATATTAAACAGTTATATCGAGGCTAGATTAACTGATTATCCAGCTTTTCTTTTAAGCTTGCAACATGAAAAGTGGAGTAAAAGCCTTAGAACTGGCACCATAATCCAGGCATTAACAGTGATTTGCTTAATTGTGGGAGACCAATCCCACTTTTATTGAGTCCGTGTTAAATTGGTGTCATTTTTTTTACAGGGCTGCACACCGCAACTCCTGTGTTTATCTCAGGACAAGACAGATCTGATGTGGAGTATCGAGGGATTTTACACATGCATTTTTACTCGTATTTTCATATTCAGTTCATACTTTGGGTGGATACATCTACCCCCACACTGACAAGCGGCATAACATGATTAATCTCCACTCTGCACCCAAACACCGCACGTTCACCTCAGCTCCACCACAGCAAACCTGTTTACTGTTGGGTCACGGCAGGGCAATGAAGGTAAAGGTGGGGAGGGTGACTCTCTCACAGCCTCAACTGCTCCACAGATGGCTAAGATGGCAAGGTATGTTACATTTATTTGCTATATCGAACATTTCTCACTATGCATTTATTACACATATTTAGAGACACATTTTCTTACATGAAGCTTCCTGATCGGAAGACATTCTCAATAAAGTGACAAATCACTTTTTTTTTGAAGTGACAAATCACCAATTTACCAATATTCAATTAACAGCATAATTTCAAGACGTGAGCTGAGAGCAATGATTTAGCTTTACCAAGCTTTAACCGGCCAATATGTCACCTCTTAGTTTTCGGTGTAGCATAACTGCGTCGTTTGTTTGATTGCTTCACTAAAACACAATGGCTGATCTGTATTCCCTACTAGTGGTTAATCCCAGGCTTTTGCGCTGCTTGAGGCTGGGTGGGGAGATGCACTCTAATCAGCTTAGGCGGCATAAATGGTGGCTAAGCACCTCCAGCCGCTCTAAGTATAGAGGCCTGGTGGAAAGTGGGAGCAGCGACCTTGAGGAACCAGCAGGAGATCAAGACACACTCTACTGACTGAGAACTACTGAAAATCTAATCAACTGCACTTCTTCTGGGCCATGTCCCACACCTGTAAAATTAATTAACTTAGACATTCAATGGACATCCATCAAGACTACATTCCAAATGAAGAATTAGCTTTGCATGATAAGGCTACATAATGACAAGACAAGAATAGGCCTGTCACTTTCAAAAGCATCCAAATATGTAAAAATGTTAATTAAAACATTAAACTCAACATTCAGGCATAAAAGGGCACATGTACAATGCTGCTTCTACAATACAATACCAAAGTCAGCTGTAAAAGTCACAATGTATGAATTTAATCGAACGCATATGCATGTCTTAACATCTACATACAGTTGTGTACTGTATAAAGAACCTTAACACAGCAATAAGCCAGACAGGACTTCTTGTCATACCATGTCTTCGAGTGGTTCAGATCAAGGTTGGTTTAAAAAGATTAATGCTTCTTGTCATTAAAGGATAATTGATCCTTTTCAAGTTTTCAAGACCCAAAACTCTTAATGAACTACTAAGAAAATGACAGCAGACTGAGCTGCAGAAAAAAATGAAAATGCACATTGATGAGTTATAAAACTGTGTGGTCCTTGCATTAATGATTTCGTTCCAACAAATATTTGACATTTATACAAAATATTATATAAAGTCACAGTTTAAAAAAAGGTCACTCTATTAACATATGTACCATTATTATGACACGTATGCAGGATAATAAATGTTTAAGTGAAAGTGACCTTTCTGGTCATTGTGAGTACACGGCACAACATACATTGAACCACAACGAAATTACACCTCTGCATTTAACCCACATGCAAACATGTGCAGCTATTGAAAGTGCCCGGGGAGCAGTGACGGGGGCGGTACCTTGCTCAATGGTACCTCAAGGCAACCTATTGACCTGGGATTTGAACCCACAATCTTCTGATCCAGGGCCCTGCTGCTGTTTATCAAGCTAAATGCCAAATCAGAGGATACAGAATTTAGCTCTCTGCTGGTCATACCGAGCCAGCAACCTGTTCAGGGTGCCAGACGGATCATAATGCCCTTTTCAGTATTAAATGTATATTTGAGATAATGCTTCATATGATATTCAAAAATGAAAATATTCAACAGCTGCAGCTCATATCAAAACGAATGATGCACAGTTCAGAATACCAATCTGCATTTACTGTAATTCCACCTCACACCAAAACTTCATAGAAGGATCCTTCCGGTTATTATTTATTTCACTGCAGTGGTACAAGACCCACAACTCTAAAATGAACAGAGGCCTACGGACTCAGTCTATTACTGTCACATTAGAAACCCCTCTCCACTATAAATCTTACTGTGGTCACTTCATGCAAACACAATCACAAATCCTCTCTCTCTGTCTCTCTCTCTCTCTCTCTCTCTCACACACACACACACACACACACACACACACACACACACAGCTGAAGTAGTCATTGCAGCACTGCAGTATTTTATTTAGATAAAACCTGAATGTGTGTAGATAAGAGAGCTAGTTCTGGATAATCAATGCAGTGCATGGAGGAGACAAAGAGCAGTTATGGCAGCTTTATCTGCATACAGCTATTTCATGCGTCAATCCACGGATTAGTTATGCGCTGTGGACTGACTGCCCTTTTGGCTGCGTTAAACACTGGTGATTGACAAGGGATGGACCAGAATGGCCAAGTGGTTTAAGCTAAGAGTCATATCTAGGAAACTCTGATAACAGCAATAAAAACAGCTTTGATTCTTCATGCTGAAAGGACTATGTTAAAACTGCACCTTTTTCAGGCCAGGAGTGAGAATAGGTTTTATCTAATAATGTTTGATAAAGCTCCATAATAACTGCATACTATTTTATATAATCCACTGAATGATGAAACAAAAAAAAAAAAAAGTTCTAAAGTTGCAAAATGAAGTACAGCTGAAGTACAGACAAATGTGACTGTATGACAGGTACCAGCAGGTCTGATACCATCTGTTGGGTTTGAGTGTGTGTGTGTGTGTGTGTGTGTGTGTGTGTGTTGCAGTAGAGAAGGGCCGTCTTCATTAACATGTCTATTGGAGTTCAAGGCTGCAGGGTAGGATTAGTCACTCCATTACTCAGACTCAACCTACTGTCAACCACAGGCCTGATCAAAGACAGAGATGGACCCTGACAGCAGTTCCCTCCTCTGTTACATCTTTATTCAAGAGTCCACATCAACAACCTACAGGCAAATACAACTTCTCTGCACTTCCAACACCACTGACAAGCAGGACTGCATGATTGGCCAGGATCAGAATTACTCGATTTGTCTGCTGCAGTTTAGCAATACTAAAGTGAGCTAGTCTACTGCATAAAAATGTTATATATGCCACTGAGCATGTACTGTGCCTTTTCACCAGCAAATGTCCACACTTCATCTCTCAGTTTATTCAACTTTTGTCACATCTGAAAATGCCTACTGCCTGTTACATTGTGTGAAAAGTTCAAGGTGAATGGACAGAGAACTGGTCCAAAATGAATTGGTAAAACTGCTATTCACATTTTAAGAATGTTTAATTCTCTTGGAAAGTTAACATTATGGAAATTCAATTTTTGCAGCCCACAAAATGTTAGCATTAAGCAAAATGAAAAAAACAATGACTGTCTTTTAAAAATCTGCCAAATAATTTGGTGGTTATAACCTACATCTGCGAATTTGGGGTAAAAAGAAGTTAAGGCTCAAAATGTTTTCTAATTATCGTCAACTCCATCGATCTATTGATTCTGCAGATTTATGACCTTTAAACGATCTCTTCTCTTTCCACTCTTTCTAAAGATTTTACTTTTAATATTATCTGCTGACTCAGGTTTTCCCGCCATGATGTATGTACGCTGTACGCATGCATGCAGTGTTGTCTGTTTGCAATTGATAGAGGCATATATTGTTACTAATGGACTTGCGATGTCATGATGACAGTGAGGGTCTGATCAATGAGGATTTTGTAGCAGCTCTGTACTCAAATGCAGCAAAGTGGGACTAGTGATGCACTCACAGCATAACACAAGGCCACCACACACACTTCCCTTGCATAACCCATGCAAAAATACCTCACAATCTCATTCTTTATT
This sequence comes from Hepsetus odoe, assembly GCA_017165825.1. Classification (NCBI taxonomy): domain Eukaryota; kingdom Metazoa; phylum Chordata; class Actinopteri; order Characiformes; family Hepsetidae; genus Hepsetus; species Hepsetus odoe. The sequence goes on along the minus strand of CM029390.1, from coordinate 12,148,639 downwards.
TCTTTCTAGAGAGAGAGAGAGAGAGAGAGAGAGAGCGCAAGCTCGTCAGAACATACATGCACCCAGCTGTAGCCTTTATTTCCCACAGGCCTAGCTTATGAATGTAGAGAAAAACTCAAACAGATGGAGAGAGAGACAGAGAGAGAGAGAGATATGAAGAGATAGAGAGAAGGTGGAAGTAGTACCAGAATGCAGTAAAGAGGGATGAGAAAAAAAGAGAAATCAGAGATTGCAGAAGTGAGACAAATAGTAAATGACACCCCACCCAGAGAAAACAGTGGAATCAACTAAACACGTTTCGTTTCGTTTACGGCATTTAGCAGACGCTCTTATCCAGAGCGACTTCCATGTCCTAATTACAGGGACAGTCCCCCTGGAGACACTCAGGGTTAAGGGTCTTGCTCAGGGACCCAGTGGTGGTAGTGCTAGAGGTGGGATTCGAACCAGGGACCTCTTGATTCAGAGGTCCGTAGGCAAGTACCCTACCACTATTTATAGCACATCTATAAATCAAACATATACCATGTCAAAATTACAATATGAAAAAGTGAGTGTGAAAAAAAAAAAAATGAAAACGCAAGGGGGGAGCGGGGGGAGAAAAAGGAAGGCGTGGAGGATGTTCAGCGATAAACAGGGTGCTTGTGCAAGTGTGTACCCTGTAGAAGTGTTCTATTATCACACATATAATTTTGGTAGGACCACATCCAGGCTGGTTCTGTAGAGTCAAAGAACAGAAAAAGAAGCAGAAAAAAAGAAAAAGAAAAAGAAAAAGAAAAAAAAAGCTTGTCTACTGGTCTCACTCTGCCTGCTTGTATGTGTGTATTTAAGTAACCCAATCAGACACAGAAGACAAACCACAAAAAACGCTGCTCTTGTCTTGCCTATAAGTGGAGATGATAATGAGAGGATCTGCTTCCTACATTTTGAACAGAGCTTAAGAATTGTTTAGCTGGTTTCATTTTACAATATAAGCTTCAAAATAATGAAGCCAATTAGGATGATAATGTTTCTTTCAGGAAATTTCACGGAACCACTCAATGGGATGGGAATGAGATTCGTTTTTGCAAATGTGACATGGGTGTTTTTTTTCTTAGAAACATGCATGCAGCCAGGAACAATTATGAAACTTCTACAGGAAGTGTAAGAGGTGTAATGTAGTTTGTCAGGGCATCTGTGGTTCCCCAAATACCAAAGCTGGCCTGGTCTTGTCAGAGCGACAGAGCCTACACTCACAAATCACACTCAAAAACAAAGACACCAAACCTGAGTCTGCTTCTCCGTTATTTCCATTATTTTCTACATCAAGGCACAATAGGGGAATATGGGCCAAAACCTAGGATGACATTCAAATGAATTAGCCTCATATCCAAATATTAAGAAGAAATGGAAGGAATAAAATGCAGACATTTGGACCAGGTGACCCTTGTGTTGCTTAAAGGCACTGTAATAAAAAAATCTAATATCTTACTAAATGGTGAAAGTGAATATCTACAGATGGTAATGTGATTTTAAAATTACGTTGATAATATTATGAAGGCCAGTTTGAACACAACTAATCTTACTGTGGGTGAATTCACCTACTTGCTAAAGTAACTCAGATTACTGCAAGTTATTCAGGCCTTTCATGTTGGAATTACTTTGTAATAATTACTTTGTATAATTTGTAATGGAGATTTATTCCTTAATTACTTAAATTACAGAACACACACAGGCAAAGGCAAAGGCTGCAAATAGCAAATTTAACTTCTGAAGATGAAAGTGACTATTCTTGTCATTGTGCAACCCAGCACAGCACATGACATTACATTAAAAGCATTTAGCAGATGCTCTTATCCATAGCAACTTCCATTTCTTCAGGGACAGTCTCCCGGGAGCAACGTTTTTTGCTCAAGAACCCAATGATGGTGATACTGGAAGTGAGATTTGAACCTGCGACATATTGTATCATATGCAAGTATCCTACCACTAGACCACCACCACCCCAGCACAGTGAGACAACAAAATTCAAACTCTGCATTTTACCCATACACACGTACAGCAGGGGACAGCTACTGAAAGCGCCCGGGGAGAAGTGATGGGGATGGTACCTTGCTCAAGGGTATCTCAGGGGAACCTACTGGTCTGAGATTTGAACCCACAACCTTCTAATTCTGGGCCCACCTCCCTAACCACTACGCTAAAGCTGTATCTAAGCTAAATTCATGGTCAAAAAATTGAAGTGACACTATGCAGGTATTCTTTTCAGCTTCTCCAGACAAGCGATTAGTTACAGGCTGAGTCACTGTGTCACTGATCTCCCACTGCAGGCCATTCAGCTGCTGTGACAAAGGATACAATAGTAACAAAGATGGTAAGCACCATGTGCTTGTGTTGGTTATGGCCATTAAATCCAGTATATCATTCTGAAACACTACACTACATACACCTACTGCAGCTGGAACATCATAAAAATTCAAAGTTCAGGCCCAGAGGCCTTTCACACCCCCACACATCCACCCCCTCACCCGCCCACACGGATGAGGCAGGACTTAAACATCACTTAGCAAGTGCAGATGTCAAAAAGGAGATCATATTTTGTCTAGGCTTTTGTCAGAAACACCAAAAAAATATATATTGTATTTGTTAAATGTCACTACCTGGTTTTTGTTTATTTTTTGCCCACACTTCCATACTCAGAGTCTCTCTCTCTACATAAAGGTTTGCCCACATGCCGCCTACATACACCCAAAATTCAGAACGCTGAGGCCGCTGGTGATGCTGTTAATATTGCTTCTAAATGGTCAGAAGGTTTGCATATGAAAACATTAACCTAGAACACTCCGTACTTATCAAATGAATAATAATGCTGTTAGAAATTAAGATTATTCATAAACGCCAGGACATGAATGCGTGTTTAAGATGGGGAATGTGCAAGTTTGTGTAAGAACATGGGGCTGACCTCTCTCAAAAACAGCTGCAATCTCAAGGGGATATTCACGGGCTCTGAGTCTCTCTGTACTCATTGCAGCACTCATGCTACTGTGTGTGTATGTGTGTGTGTGTGTGTGTGTGTGGGAGTGTGTGTGTGCATAACGAGTAGGTGGCTGGGAGGGGGGCAGTCACAAAAAGAAAGGCCATAGGCCAGAATGAGTCACTCAGTATGTAGGAGTAACACAGTTTATAGCAACAAGGGCGAGTGAAAGTGAGTGAGAAAGAGAGAGTGTGTGTTCCAACAAAGTGCTGCATGTGGGCCCACGTAAGTACCAGCATTATCAGCAGTCTCCATCCCCAGTCAACTGCTGTAGATTATCTAGAAAGCTATGTTTCAGTGGCCTAGAGCAGGGGTTTCTGCAGTCCTGCATAAGGAATAAATTATCATTATATCATAAATGATCAACTCTTCACAAGCTGAATCAGGTGTGTTCTGGACAAAGAATAGTTAGAACTGTGCAGAGGTGACGGGACAACAGGACTAGAGCAGACATGGTCAGAAATACAGTGGTACCTTGGATTACGAGTAACCCGGCTCACGGGTACTTCGATTTACAGGCAAAAGTTTTTTAGAAAATTTTACTTGGGTTATGAGCGAAGTCTTGATCCACTTTTTCTTGCTCGTGTTGAATTTTTCTGATACGAGTAAAGTTTGGGTTACGAGCATACACCTTGGCTAATGAGCATCATGTGATGCTCCCGTGGTGCGGATATGCTTTTTATGCCAACTGAGACGATGGTTCTTTTCTCTCGCCTCGTTAACAATGATGTGAGCTCGCATCTACGCTACGTTCTCCCATCTGCCGTTCGTCAATCTTTGAGGAAACATCCTACGAGCCTTTACGTACTGTTCCTTGTTCCTTTGTGATCGTGTGTGTGTGTTCATAAAGCAATTTTGTGTTTTGCTTCAAGTGCAGCAACAAGTCTTGTATCGTGACAATGGCCCTGATGCTAGGAGTAATAATTTGTAGAATAATCACAAATTCAAATGATTTTTATATGTGCATTCGTTTTTTTAGAACCTTTCAGAAGCCATAAAACATGCAAACTTAAATTTACCTTAACTGCATATTTGGTTTGAATTTACAGAAAAAAAAAAAAAAAAAAACACACCTAACACACCATGCCAATTTTAGCCATCTACTCTAGCATTTCACCCAGCATGTCTGGTAACACGCATGCACGCACACACACACACACACACACTCACACACACACACACACACACACACTGAATCAAGTCTGATGGCACTCTGGTACTAAGGCTCCTCACCCAGACATTCTCATAAAACAGAATGACAGCACTGTAGTCTTTTCCCAGAGATTGGCTCACAGAATCACTTTCGGTACTTCTTCCACTCTCTCCTGATGCACTACCTCCATATGCATCTTGGCATTTCCTGGTCTATAAGTAGATAAATGGCACTGTCATGACTAAAAATATATGAGGCAACTCTTCAGCAAATGGCTTTGCTCAGCCAAGCAGCTCTCCCAAGACTGTGCTGAGACAAGCTGAGCGGAAAGAACATAAGGGTCTAAAAGGAGGACTGGCACAGGCAGCAGAAAAGGCAAGAGTCAGGAAAGTGTATTGTTGAGTGTGTGTGTTTCTCTTTGTTTCCTTTAGATATAGTCCAGATGTTCAGCCACAGGCCTACACCTGTAAAGGATGCACTCTTACAAAAACAGCATCAGAAACAGACAAGCTCAGATGCTTCTCTGACAAATCCATTCACTGGGCCACTGAACTGGCCCAGATTTCCAAGCTGTGCAGCATCTAATTGAGACAGGATTTGTCCTTGAAAAAGCTGGACAGCCATTACAGGAAGATAGAGGCAGAAATCACCCCAGTAGATTCGTAACTAAAAAGGACTGAATCTCCAAGCCCAGAATAAAAAAAAACAATGGTGAATTATGGTTCGGCACTACAGTTTGGCCAAAGACCAAGGTTAATATTTTAGGGAAACCATATCCCTGCAATGGGCAAATACATTGGAACCAGTATGAACTTGAACAAAAACTAGTTCTTTTTTTTTTCTTTATTATAGTTGGCCTTAATAAGTGGAATCTTTCACCATTTTTCCCTGTTATTTGTTTCTATATTTATCAAGCTACAGTTTTTCTCCCCAGCACTTTAAATTTTTTATTTAGCACTACTATAAATACAACATGTCAGAAAAAAATGACAAATGATATGCTTTTAATTCTCACATAACATTTGCAGTCAATGTTAGCAAAAGTCTCAACATGGACATTTTTCACAATTCTTCCCTTCATTCTTAAATACAGATGCAAGAGAAGTTAATTTAGTAAAACATCAGAATGTATGCAATGTCAAAGACAAAAGGCCAAAATCAGTTCATTGGTTTAGCTCTAAATTTGAGTTGAGCTCAGTCCCTTACAGCAGAGCCGAGGGAGACACATCCAAATGCAGCTAAAGGTTAAATTTGGTGTAAAAGACTGAAATACCTTGCTGAGTCACTCACCCTCAAAAGTTACAGTGTTAGCTACGTAATATATGTAAGTAATGTATTTATACTTCTTTAAAGAGTCTTGTCTCAGATGATAATAATGGTGTGCAAATATTTTCTCAGGCAAAGATGCTGCACTTCTCTGAAGCCTCTCTTTGGCTTCTAAGACATCACAACAGCGCCAGACTCCCTCCCAACAATTATTGATTGCATTAGAAGATGCTGTATCAGAAACTAAATGGCAGTTTTGCAGCTGTGCTGACACTTAGCCTGAAACAGAGCAAGTGCAGGTTATGAAATCTGCCAAAATTTTAGGGATTAAAAGCTTGTGAACTGATTGTCTCTCTGAAACAAAACGCTTGGTGAAGAGGTCACACCAATCTGACAATTAACAAATACCACAGTAAAGAGCAGGCTGTCTGTACTCTTTCGTCTCGGCTGAATTCGACCTTTTCTTAATCCAACCAGGGTTTTTAAAAAAATTTTTATTAACATAATTCAAACATACATCAAGCATCTCTGGGTGCAACCCAAAATTCAATTAAATAAAATAAAAATTTAATAAAATTACAATAAGGATGGGGTGGAGGAGGTGATTAAAGGTGGCTAGCTTTGAGGTTATGTTTCCAAGAGGAATTGCTAACATATGCGGCTATTGTGGAGGCCCTGTATATTTATCAAAAGATGAGAACCCTGCAGGGTATGAAATATGAAGCACTTGATGTGTAGCACAAAGTGTGTCCCAACAATGGCTGGAATTCTTGAGTTTCACAAAATACCAAGATAATAGAGACCCTTATTGGCTTATTTAGCCTTTTGTTAGATCTGGTAGAAGGTATATCTAGCAAGCATTCCTTTTCACTTGAACACAATAAAAAAAAGCCCTCCCCAATGTCCTCTCTGGGGTTCCAGAGCTTCTGAAAGAAGCCCTTTCCACTCCAATTGTGAAAGAGCATCAACACTGCAGTGCAATAGAGTCATTGTCACATTTCTTCAGCACATTTTGACAGTGTCCAAAGGGACAAATGAGTCTACAGCCTCCTTGACCTAAATGCAAGATCCATATTGCAGAGAAATAAGTGATAATCAGTCTGATTTAATAAGGGTCATTCCTGAATCTTATCTTCTTTCCGGTATCAGTTTCAGCCAGCCAATACTATTAACTAATCATGAAAATCAATTTCTGTAGATTTTGGGCATGCTGAGGCAGAGTGTTTGATCAGGCAGGACGTAGTGGCTCATGACAGATCTCTCACAGCTATCAACATGTATACATGGGTGAGGTGTCTTTTGGGGGCTTTTTTAAAAACATTTTTTATTTGAAGTTTTCTATCATTTATTATGCATTCATTTGCATTTAAAAAGAAATCTGAAGATAGTCTGGTGGTGAAAGAATCTATTGGTGGATGAGGAGCGCCTGATGCTGGATGAAGAGCACTTGAGGCTGGATGAAGAGCGCCTGACAGTGGATAAAGAGTGTCTGATGGTAGATGAGAAATGTCTAGAGCAAGATGAAGAGGGTCTGGATAATCCCTCACTACATACTGCGCTCGCTTCAATGAACTAGTGTTTACTCGGTTTATCTAACTAGTTGGACACCTTAGCGAAACCTTTACTATAACTAGAGACTAGATAAATATTATCCAGCAGCAAACACTGGCTTGATGAAGGTGCTGAAAGCCTCCCACAGCATTGAGGACTCATGCACTACACTTGCAAATGAGCGTTAAAGGTTTGACAACCTGGACAGGTAACAGTTACGCTAACGCTTCCCTCAGGTGCGCAGCTACAGTCACATCTACATACTCCTCTCCAGCTGCAACCTCCCACTCAGAGGGTTTTAATAAAGCGGTGTAAAGGCATCCCCGCATGTCTGTGAATGCTGTGAGACTCACTTGCTGTTTCCTTGTGTTGTTCATGTTGTCTGCAGCCTCGCCTCAAGGAAAAGACCAAATCCCAAATCTTCAGATTCACTCAGAGCGCCGCACGTGCCTCTCACTCTGCTCCGGGACGCCTCCAGTCCCGCACACAGTTAATACTGTCCCCGCAAACAGGGACATGCTGAGCGCTGCGGAGGGGCTTAACCAAGCCCACCACACACACACACATACAGAGACTCAACACCGCAGCAGCGCTCTCAGCAGGAGGAGAGTGTGTGAAGGAGGGAGGGGGTGAGTGAGTGAATGAGAGAGAGAGAGAGAGAGAGAGAGAGAGAACTACCCTGGGGTTACAACTAGGTACGAATTTGTTTTATTGGCAATTACAAACTGACCTATGGTGAATAGAAGGTCACAGTTTCACACTGTCTGTGATATTTATTTCTCTCTCTGTCTCTGATGGGATTACATCACTGTGCTAACAATAGCTTGGAATGCTTGGGGTAAATGTGAAAACAGTTGCTTCTGCCACTTCAACCTGCGAGAGCTTCTTTAGTAAATCTGGTTAGTGTCACTCTTGCTCGTGGTCCTTCAGGTCAAGTTACTGATCATTAGAAAGCCTTGCAGAATTTCTTGGACTTCACTGAGGTACAGGTTTGTACAATAATGGTGATTTTATTTGCTACCTCACATAACAGTTAGCCCCTTTAATACTCAAATGAGCTCAAATGCTCAACTCAAATGTGTTGACTAAAGATGAAAGAAATTATGTTATACTGAATTTAGCACTTAGAGCTGAATTCCAAAAACATTTCAATGGAAAATGTCAAAAAAGGACAGGCTGTACAAACAGAACTTTGTAATAGCAATTGAATAGTTAGGCCTATCAGGCTCTAACTTTTAACCATCAGTGGTAGCAGGATAACATATTACACATAATCATGCATTATTATCGTGGGAACTGGCAACCAAATTTGTAGATGGAAAATATAAATGCTGCTTATATAAATCAAATATTTGCAAGTTCTAGAAACTTTTACGATGCATGTGCCATGTATAGGTGTCTTATTAGGTCTGAAATAAATAAGGATTTTGAATAATACTTCAAACCAAACAAACAAAAATGAACTAACTCAGATAAATGGTGTGTTACTTGCTCCTGACTCAATCTCTGAGTATTGATTAAAAATAAATGCTGTTAAATTTCTCTGTTCAGTCTTTTAATCAAGTGGCTTATTTGCATCTAAAAAAAAATCTTCAAAAGATGACCTATAATAATCACATTCTATATCTACATCTGATGTGAGCGGCCTGTCCTGTGCATTGCCTCTGATCTGGTTTAATCACAGGTCCACCTGTCCGGTTGTCTGATCAGGGGGCATCTGGACACTGGAGGCTGCCAGGGAGCTGACAGACTTGCACCCAGATTAAGATGCTTTTGATGGGCTCCGCCAGGAGGAACAGCAGGCACAATTCAGTCTGGTGGAAAACAGCAAAGCGAGCCAACATTCGAGGGACGATTCCCAAATGGCTGTGTAGAGACGTGGTCCAAGACATGGTGGTTGGGGAGATGATTATTAAATTACAATGTGAGATAACATGCACTACAAAGGTGTGAAACGGAGAACATGGGGGTCAATCAAATCATAACTGAGGGTTTCTGGACTTTCTGCATCTTGTTTGCTCTTTTGTAATACAATCTGCAACATGGGAGGCAAGAGTGAGAGGAAAGAAGACAAAGGGAGGGCAGAGCAGTGTGGGTGAGATAGGCTGTGAAAAGCAGTAGAGAGAAAGGAAAAAGAAAGAATCAGGAAGCGAATACAGTTCTTTCCACCAATCGAACAAGACGCGAGTTTACATAGAAAAACAGGAAACACAAGAAAGGAGCAAATCTAACAGTAAACCAGTGGGTGATTTGGTTTCACACATTTATAGTTTGGCAAACACTCACACACCCTAAACATTCCTGTTCACCCTAACGCAATGTAAAAACATATCTACACGTATAGGACGGTTGTCTAAGAATCTCTTCCAAATGACAAAGTAACAGGATCTGTGAACAGCTGCACTGTTAGAGATTGCTGTGAACCACGAGGAGGGGAGGAATGAAGGCAGCCCAGAGAGAGAGAGAGAGAGAGAGAGAGAGAGAGAGAGAGAGAGAGAGAGACAGAGAGAGAGACAGAGAGAGAGACAGAGAGAGAGAGAGACAGAGAGAGAGACAGAGAGAGAGAGAGAGACTGTGTATTTGTTTGTGTGTGGTCCACTCCATAAGACAGGTTATTTTTGGTCTACCATGCTCCCTAAAGAAATGGATACAGATGAAACAAATTTGAAAAGTTCTTCAAGGAACCTTCCCTGCCTCAGGGCTCCAGAGCTAAAATGCTAGAGAATCATCTATCAATGGTGCAAACAAGACACAATCAACTTTCACCACTAACTAAGACACTAACCAAGCTACATTGTAAAAATTAGCAGAGTAATTAGTCATACGATAAGATATGTGGATAATATGCAATGATGGCAAAATGGCTAGTGGCTAGTTGTTAGTAGCTAGATTGTGGGTTTGATTCCCTCACCAGTAGGTTGCCCTGAGGTACCCTTGAGCAAGGAACTATCCCTGTCACTGCTCCCCGGGCGCTTAGAAACACTTTCACAGGGAAGCAATGACACCCAGCCACTAGGGATGCACAAGCCAATGTATTTTTTTGTGCCAGTCCCAAGCCCAGATAAATGGGGAAGGTTACATCAGGCATCCAGGGCAAATCTTTTGCCCAATCAGTATGCGGACAATGAAACGAAAGAAAAATTTCCCCATACAGGATTGGTCAAGGCCTGAATTAACAACAACTGCTATCAGTATTGTTAGCCAACAGGATATGTATCGAAATGGAGATACTATTGGCGAAAGGAGAAGAAGACTGGAAAAGATCCTAGAGGAGATATGCTCTAGAGAGAAGAGGAATGAAAGTCAGTAGGACTAAGACAGAATACATGAGTGTAAATGAAAGGGAGGAAAGTGGAGTGGTTAGGATGCAGGGAGCAGAGGTGGCAAAGGTGAAGGAGTTTAAATAATTAGGGTCAACAGTTAACAGCGATGGGGAGTGTGGAAGAGAGATGAAGATAGTGCAGGCAGGTTGGAATAGCTGGAGAAGAGTGGCAGGACAGTAGTGAGGAAAGCCATGTCATATGGGTTGGAGAAATTTGCCAGAGTTAAAGATGCTGAGAGTGATGAAGATGGACAGGATTGGGAAACAGTTTATTAAAAGGGACAGCTCAGGTTGGATGGTTTTGGTGCCAAAATCAGAGAGGTTCAGACATGTGGAGAAGAGAGACAAGGAGTGAGAAAAGGATGCTAAAGATGGAGCTGCCAAGAAAGAGGAGAAGAGGAGGTTTATGGATATGGTGAAAGAGGACATGCAGGCAACTTGATGTAGTTGACCAAAAGAAGCGAAGACTGATGATCCGCTATGGCGACCACTAACTGGGGAGCAGCTGAAAGGAGAAGAACAACAGGGAAACACTGTGTAATATTTGTTTATTACTTAATTTTGACAGATAGGAGGCAAAATGGCTAAATCATACTCTTTTTCCACTTTAAGCTTGTACCTTAATGGTCTCATCAGATAAAATATTGCCATCGTGACCGGCCTATTAAAGGAATATTAGAGAACCTCAGTGGCATTGGTATTTGACCTAAATGTTCTTTAGTACCACTTTATTTCTATGCTGTTTACTTACTCAGTGGGAAAAATGTTGGTTTCCAAACAAGCAAAATCTCATTTCCTATCGGAAAGAAGTCTGTCTGAGGAGTTCTTCCTTCCTTCATATACACACCAGATTGAGAATTGTGCCTTCTCCTGCACCACATATTGATGGGGGCGTTTATGGCATGCAAAAAAAGTTTGTTTTGTATTGTTTTTATAGCTTTGGAGTGATATATGTATTTTTTTAACTGGGAGGGGCAGAAGAAATGTGTTGAATGTTTTTGCTCCTAATCAGCTGAGGGAAGATTGGATCACGAGCTATGAGCACCACAACAAAAGACATTCAAAACTGAATCACTTTATGGAACATTAAGACTGCTTGTTAAACTACAGAGATTAAATTACAGAGAATTTTCCAACTGTGGAACATTCATAAGTTCAAAGGAAAACATTTTAAATACGCGCAAGGCTTTCTTTATGTGGGTTATAGGGTAAGAAAACAGCAAATAAATCCCAGCAAGAAAAGATTATAGTAGCAATTAAAGAAAGCATGTTTTTGGCTGCAGTAATGGATCATCTTGGGGGGTTTGAATGGGGCCTTGGAGCAAAAACATAACTGATCACCAGCTATTAATGGTATGGTTCAATAAATGTGCGCTGTAGGCTTCAGGGGAAATTGATTCTTGCAGTACAACAAACAAACTTACACAACCCATGACGGGGACGGTTAAAATCAATATGTCATGAACGAGTAAAGACAATGACACTAGCAAAAGTATTAAACACATGAATGAAAAAGCCATAAACCAATACTGAAGCAGTTTCAAGGGCAAAGAATGACTTAACATTTAGACTAAGCTTATTTCAGGAATTTGTTGTGCTGATGTATTATATAAATGTAGACCTTGACCACTATAGCCACTCAATATCACGATAAGCAACAAGTGGAAAAAAAAACTCTTAATATAGGTAACAGCAGACTGAGCAATAGTGGTTAGTCTATGGAGGGGACTATCCAAAGAAAGAGATAAGCTATGAAGTCAATGACAAATCAGCCCTCTGCTTATCCACCCAGAGCCAATGAAAATCATACTGCTCCTTTATCCAGCAACATCATAAGCTGGCTTAACCTACAGACTTCCCTTCCATGTGATGACAAGATTACACCCCCTTCATGCAACCTGCCCGCTTGTATACATTATATATATATATATACACACACACACTTTTTATATTATATATATATATATATATATAAATAATTCTATATAATAAATCATTACATTATGGACAACAAAGGTCCAGAAAAAACAAAAAAAACAACAAAAAAAAAAACACAGAAAGCTTTCCTCATAACAAAAGAGAGGCCTGCCTTTTCCAAATACTGCTTTATTAACACTTTATTAAAGACCGCTCATGTTGGACCAAAGCTAGATAGTCTCTAGCTTACACTAAAGCTCTTATTTCATTTTCTATTTTAACAGCTCCCACATCTGTTGAGCTGGCAGGTTGTTCCAGTAAGATGTTTCGCCAGACCAAAGCACAAGTTTAGGGTTCCACTACGTACCCCTCAGCAAGGGAGCTTTACAATGACTATATATGTAACTCAGTAAGCTTCATGTGTATCTGTCCCAAAGTATCTTGGTTTAATTGAGACCCCCCCTCCCCTTTAATCTTCCTTCGACCTTCCCAATTAAAAAGCTACACAAGGGTTGAATTACATCATCTTGTTCCGAGGGTCTATTCGGTCGACATCACCAGGCAGAAGTGGGAACAGGAAGGCCTCTCAGCACCTTCCCAAATAAGCAAAAGTGCTTTTCATAGACCTGCATGCTGCTAGAGCCACTGCCACACTGGCATCAGCAGGATCGATGAAACTGGAGGCTGACGCAGCTTAACCATGCACAGGGGAAATGCATTTACACTAAGGGAGGCCATAAATCTAATGGAACCATTTAGTGATAATGCAAGACATGAAGTGCTGAGCTGAAGCACATCCATCTTGCAAGTACTGACAGACATTTGAGCACTAGAGCACACTGAATACTGCTCCATTGCAGCAAGGTGAAGTAATGGGCAACAGAGGGGTTTCAGGTTTTGCAATGCTTAATAAATCTTGTTTTTTAATAAAAAAACCTAGGTTATCTAGCATCATGACACATTACGCAAATAGTTCATAGTCAGTGAGATCACTGGAGAGCACTGGACACACATTAAAATTGCCAACATTGTCTAAATGAAATGAAAATGAGCTGGGTAGGAACACTCATACAGAGTTCAGCCAGTAACCTCATGACCCATGATGCAAAAACAATACCAGGTAAATGATGGCGTCTCTTTACCGTTATCTGGCAAGTTAAAAAAAAAAAAAAAAAAAAGAATATTCCTGGAGAGGTGTCAGAAGTTTCCAGTCAGACAACAGTACAGATGAAGGAATGCTCTAAAACATATCACCTCTAAAGCGTTGCAACAGTCTCTTAAATTCTTAGTCTTTCTACACCTCCCCCAACAAAAAGCACCAACACCCCTCCTCTGGAGAGTCCAAGGTGGGGAAATCACTCTTGCTGGTGCTATAACACCCCCACCCCCCCCCACCCCCCGCCGTTTCGTGCAACACTTCCACCACAAGGCGCAATTCAATTATACAGCCGAGAAGGCAAGCAGCGTGTCCAGGGAGGAGGGAGGTCAGCACATATGCAACCCTGCCACAGCTGAGCATGAAATCAACTGTTCTGAAATTTCCTTTTTAAATTCCCTTTTTTTCCCCCAACAGGAAAAGTTGTGAGGAAAACACATGAAGTTTGTTTTAATTGTATTTGGCTTTTTTCCATGAACAACCAGGACAGATAAATTAATTTTATCTAGACAAATTAAAGTAATTGCTTTCTCACCCTGCCACACTTCATTTGGATTCAGGAACACAATGTGAAGTCATTTACACACTAAAAAGCTAAAGTGAGATACATTCACAGAGAAAACAACTGTCCTTATAGTAGAGACCACGTCGGGACCACGCTCCACTGAATATCAACACCTCACCTGTGGAGATGGTCCAGAGCAGCAAGTTTCTTTGTGTTCCCATAACTGATAACCTCATGTGGACCCTCAATACCAACTCCATCACAAAGAAAGCCCAGCAGCATCTCTACTTCCTGTGAAGACTGAGGAAAGCCCATCTCCCACCTTCCATTCTCACCATCTTCTACAGAGGAACCATCGAGAACATCCTGAGCAGCTGTACTACTGCCTGGTACAGGAACTGCAATGTCTTAGACCGCAAGTCCCTACAACGGGTAGTGAGAACAGCTGAGAAGATCATCGGTGTCTCTCTGCCTTCTGTACAGGACATCCTCACCACTCGCTGCATCCGCAAAGCAACCAGCATTCTCCCTCCTGCCATCCGGGAGAAGGTTGCGCAGCATACAGGCCTCCACTTCCAGGATGGGGAATAGCTTCGTCCCCCTGGCCATCATACTTTTAAACTGACAATATCTTCACACTTATTACTCATCAATCTATCTATTAACTATTTATTTTTATTGCACATCCGTACTTTACTCTTAACGCTGATCTGTTACACTTTGTTACTCCGTTACACTGCCCAACAACCTGGGCTGCTTTGTTCCATAACACTGCAGCCCTCTGACTGATGAATGTACTGTCTGTTGTCTGCACTTGTTGTCTTGTCTTGTAACTTGTGTCTTATGTTGTGTCTGATGTTGTAGCACCAGGGTCCTGGAGGAACGTTATTTCGTTTCACTATGTACTGTGTATATGGCTGAAATGACAATCCAACTTGACTTGACTTGAAACCCCACAAAAAGTGAAAAGTGAAAAGTGAAAGTGACTACCCTTGTCATTGCGAGGTCACGGCACAGCACACATGAACCACAACGAAATTGGACCTCTGCATTTTACCCATGCACACTCAAACCCGTGCAGCAGTGGGCAGCTATTGAAAGCGCCCGGGGAGCAGTGATGGGGACGGTACCTTGCTCAAGGGTACCTCAGGGCAACCTATTGGGAAGGGGTTTGAACCCCCGATCCTCCGATCATGCGGCTAACGCCCTAACCGCTAGGCCACCGCTGCCACTTGTTTTCCATTACACAAATGCGAAAAGATGGAAAAATGACTCTCAGAAGTACAAGAACACCAGGTCTACATTGTAATGTTTATACAAGTTGTATTTTATGACATAAACTAGCATGCAAAGCCTTAAATGGAGCGTGCCTAATGAATTAACTGCAGACGATTGGGGTTCCAGCTTCGATATTAAACATAAACTGATAAGCCACAATATTAAAACCACTGAAAGAGTACATTAATAGCAAAACTAAAAACAGAGCAACAGAAGACGTTCACCCGGTCTGATCAATCTCATTTTTCATATTGTTGGCTGGGTGAGTGTGCATTACTTACTTGGGCAAAAGAGAGAGCAACAGGGTGCAATGGAGAAAGCTGGGGGAGCAATTTCTGCCGGAAAGCCTCGGGTCCTGGCATTTATGTGGATGCTACTTTGACAAATTCTGCTAACCTAACCCTCACCAGGTCAGTTTTTTCTAATGGTATTGATCATTTGCATCAGTGGTTGGCCTGATGGTTAGGAACCAGGCCCTATGGTCAGATGGTCATGTGTTCCGTGTCCTAGACTGGCCCCGAGGTACCTTTGAAGAAGGTACAGTCCCCAACACTGGTCCTCATGTGCAGGCATTGTAGCCCACTTTGCCCAGGACAAATTTACTTCTTAATGTTCATGGTGTGTGTGAACATTTTCGCAGCAGGATATTGCACCCCCACCACACTGCAAAAATGGTTCAGGAATGCTTTGAGGAACATGATAAACTCATGATGTCTCAAAGGGTCAGAGTCGGTTTTGGTGGCACAGGACGGACCTATACAATATTAGACAGGCAGTCTTAATGCTATGTCTTAGTGGTGTTTAAAGACTAAACACAAGTAAATAAACAAAGACTTAAATTTTAAACAGCTTTGAATATTGGCTGATTGGCTCTGGTCCAAGTGAAGAATGTTAATCTACATGGGTGTTTGATGAAATAGAAGGCAGGCTGACTTGTTTGTGCCAGGTTGGGTGGGCCCAGGGATGGAGCAGTAAGAATGGAGCTGACTGATGCTTGGAGTTTTGCGGTCTTATACAGCACCCTCAATCCTGGCTTGCTGTTTTTCAAAGGAAGCTGGCTCAAGCTGAGGCATTTGGCCGGTTCCCGTGCACAGACTGTCCTTTCAGCCCCACTCTAACCACGCCAGAGCCCAGGCAAGTGGCACTGGGGGCTGGAAAGGGGCGTGGGTGACTGAACACAATGCCCTCTTTCTCCATCAGCCTGTGCATAAAACTCCTCCCGAACACCCCACCCAACCGGCAGGCAGGCAGCGAGAATTGCAAGAAGCCTGCATCAAGTCACAAAATCACCACAGAGGTAAATACAGTCAAAGTAAACAAGACGTCAGGTAGGAAAAAAGTTCAAACAAACAAGTTGTCAGATAGCATTTATAGATGCATTAAAAGTTTTCTTTATAAGTTGAAATAAAATAAAGGCTTACAGCTAAAAGGGCTCTGGCTGAACTGCAGGCTGAACTCGGTTAACACTGCAGGATAAACAAAGTCCATGATACAGCTACTTAATCACACTTTCAGCTGAACTAACAATGAGGAAAAAAAACCTACCAGTGAACATTTTTTTAAAGATGGACTAATGAATGACCTTTTTGCCTATGCATGGTGAGCTTTACTTATGATCCCTGCAAAACCCTGACCTTTGCTTCCCATGTGCCTTCATACTCTCATGGCAGGAGTCCAATCCTCCAGACAAAAAGGATCACTACTTTTTTTGGATCTTCTGAAACATCTTCCCCCATTCCTATGCCAACTAGCCCCTCTCATTATTAAAGCCTTTCTGGACCGACCACTTTCATTTGATCACCCAGTCTTCTAGTCTTATTTACATGTTATTTTTAGCTATGCTAAACCCACCACCCCCTTCCATTCTAATTCCCCTCTGTAGACTGCAATCTCCTAAAGGATTCAGGTTAGGTTAAATCTCTTCAAACCACACTGTGAATGATAGGGCTTTGGGCCATCTAATCCTTCATCAATACATCTCACCATCAACGACAACAGTGGTAGGACCAATAGAGGCAGTGTACCAGAAAACTGCAGATCAGTGTGGCGGTACCCCTGCCGAGCTGGAGACTCGCAGCTCAGACTCTCATCCACCAACAGGAGGAATGCTTGGTAAACACTTTCCACGAAGGTACAGAGGAACCACTCTATCTTTGCCGCCAGCAGTTTTTTGCAGCAGTAATTTGAGGCAGCAAGAAGTGCAGCAAAAGTATTATGGCAAACAATAAGTGCGGATGTATGTTTTACTTAAAGAAGACATTTGTCATGTATGAGTGAAAGTGTGAAGTCATTATTTAGGCATCATGTTATGGAGGTAGATGTGCTAAATTTACAGGATGAGGACACAGCTGCTGGGTTTCCTGCTGAGGGTAATCGCTGAAGAATATGCAGACTTCCTGGATTTGGACTCTTTACTCTAGTAAACAAATTTTGGGTATTAACAATTATTATTATTAACTGTTTAGTTTTAAAAGCTGCTTGCAGTGGCAATTAATCAAATAGATTTACATACAAATAAAAACTGACTTTTTATCATGATTGCATTTTTAGGTTAATCAAACCTACAGGCTTACAGAAAGCCTTTACTGTTCTCCAGCTAGGCAGAATCCCCAAGAAAATAAACAACCATTAATATCTCCCTAAACAAGAATAAAATAAATCCTGCTAAGGTATAGGTTTTGTGCAAACTATGTTAAATATCTGTAACCAAAAAATGTTTAGTGACTATTTCTCATTTCATTTTTTAAAGCTAGGACGCTCCATTGAACCAAAAGTGACAATTCGTGTTCTGCATGGCTGATCATTGCACTACTTATGAAGGAAGTGGAACCAGAAGTGGAACCAGAAGTGGAACCAGAAGTGGAACCAGAAACCACTCAAGTCAAAAAATAGGCTGCATCCAAAACTGCCGAAGAGCAATTAATGTGCCTCAGCATTTGGAAGGATAGGATGAAGGGAATGACATCATTCCAGTCCAGAGCTGAGAGTCACACTCACTGTTCTCAACCACTTCCTGTTCCCATCCACCATTTCTGTCAGCTGGGAATTGTGGCATTTTAACAACAAAAGGCTACTCACAAAATGAGTTCTGTGCAAGAGATGGGTATCGCGAAGAAGGACAAAAGTAGAAAGCTCCTGTTCCAAGGGTGACTTGTTCAAGCTTGAACAAATCAGTCGGAATGGTGATCTAAACTCTTCCTCCACCGTTCAAAAACCACATGTTCTCATCTCTACAGACCAGAGCAATAAACACCCTGTTGTGCTGACGGTGGCTGTGCAATTTCATTCTTCACTGTGCTGTCAGAGAGCATTAAAAAGACACCATTTATAAAAGATACAGGCAGTGAAACGGAGCAAAAAGCAAGATCAATTCAAGCTTTCATCATTTATGGATTTGAAGTGAACCCCAGTGTCTGGAGTGAAATAAGTCTGAATGAATTTCTCATTCTCATTCTTTATCTGCCGGCTTGCACAAAGAGACTCCAATTATTCATGAATGAGTTGATGTTACTAAGCTAAGAAGAAAAGAAATCACAAAAAAAGACTTTCAAACAAGTAGGTTGACCATCAACTGGAACATTCATTAAGCAGACTCTTGGTCATGACAGGGCTCTTTTTCTGTTTTCCTCAAATCATTTTCTTACAAAAATCCCAACTTTTACTAAGACTAGATCACAACTGGCCGATTTCTGGAGGCTTTGATGTCTGTATACTCGTGATAGCTACAGTCTAATGAAAACAAAGAAGGAATAATTATATAAACAAACAAGTGAGATTAGTATGAGCAGCAAATATGGACCCTGCCCCAGCATGTATGTCCTCTAACTCGAGGGCAGTCTCTTTCAGTGCTGCACAGATGTAGGGTCATGGAGGGGGGTGTCTGCAGGCAGTGTGATAGCCAGACTGACCACCTGGCTGCTTGTGGAGAACAGCCTGGGTGCGACACCCAGGAGAAGTGAAGTGTGATCTCAGTGTGAGCTGTGAAAGCAGAGGCAAAAGGCCAATACTGTTCCCCCATCCCGAAACCCAGTGGAGTAGAGGAGCAGAGGCTCAAGCTCACCATCAGAGACACCCAGGACAGAGGACCAAAGCTGTTCCTTAATCAGACGACCTACTACCTTGGATTTTTATTTCTCCTCTCTTTCAAATCGGCAATCCTCATTCTATCACATTCTATCATACCTTTATGGATGTGGTCTGTCTATTGCTCATGGCAGTTTGCTCACACTGATGATCTCGCCAGTTGTCTCACAGTGTGAAAGGCCTTTCAAAAGAGCTGAACACCAAGCTTCCCTCATTTTATTATCGTCCAAAAAGATCACCACCAGATGAATTTCACTAAAAGGCCATAGCAGACGTTCTTAGATTCAAAGAAAACATACAAAAACAGCTGCATCTGAGCCCAAACACAAAGTTAAACGACATCCCGGGACGTCCTCCCAAAGGTTAGACTGCAGCTGTAGAGGCGGCAAAGAAAATGACTGCTGTACAAAACACCACAGACCCCCGGTACCAGAACAGAGCTCATCGTCTGACCGCCAGGTCACCCAACCCATCGGCTGAAGCGCAGTGATAAATTCATGCAGAGTTTAATCTGGCTGCCAGGTTCACAAGATCACTTCAGACAGCGGCCGAGGAGAAGCTCGCAGAAAAGATCCCTCACACCCAGTGATTTAAGTGAGCAGTAAAAATGTCCCAGAGCTGCTGCCTGCACTGGTTTATGGGGCAGAATTTAACAACCTACCACATCTGTCATCCCCAAAGCTCAGGAGGAGCCTCAGAAGTGAAGACCGAGAGGATGTGATGGAGAGTGAGTGTTTACCTGTAGGCTCAGGGCGATCTGACGGATGTACATCATGTTCAGGTCCTCTAAGATCCGCAGTTTCTCCTCCATGTCTACGAGCCTGTGTATGGGCATCATTCAGAAGTTACTGGTGCTGAACTTGGTCTGATCTCTGCTCCTCACTCAGTCAGCCGGTCCTGACCGTGGAGCAGACCCATGAGGGAGACCCGCAGTTACTCACCGATGAATCAGCTGGAGGCGGAGAGGAAAAGCCCCAGACGTGTTCACTCACCAGAACATCCTCCCAAAATATCTTTAACGCGTGCCGGTTTAAGTCTCGCGCGTTTTAAAGACGTCTGTGAAAGAACGAACGAAAAAAGGCGACTTCAAATTTAAATCCCCCAAAATAACGCCGAGTTCTCCAGTGTTACAGTGACACACACAACAATCAAACAAAAAATAAAAACAAAAACAAAAAAGCGCAAAAAAAGTTTCCGTTAAACAGTCCGGAGACACCGAGAGCTCTGCTCCGCTTCCTCGGCGCCGCCGAGTGTTCGGTCGGCTCGGTAAAGCCACTTTCTGCACCGCTCCGTGTGTCCTTCAGCTTGAGGACAGTGAGGACTGTGTTTTCTGAGTCCCACCAAAAAGACTCGTCTGCGCGCGCACGAGCGCCATGTCCGCGCGCGCCTCCTCCAGCGTTTCAGCAGAGCGCGAGGAAACACCAACCCTCCCAACCCTGAGGAGAAAAACACCAACCCTCCCAACCCTGAGGAGAAAAACACCAACACTCCCAACCCTGAGGAGAAAAACACCAACACACCCAACACTGAGGAGAAAAACACCAACACTCTCAACCCTGAGGAGAAAAACACCAACACTCTCAACCCTGAGGAGAAAAACACCAACACACCCAACACTGAGGAGAAAAACACCAACACACTCAACCCTGAGGAGAAAAACACCAACACTCTCAACCCTGAGGAGAAAAACACCAACACTCTCAACACTGAGGAGAAAAACACCAACACTCCCAACCCTGAGGAGAAAAACACCAACACTCAACCCTGAGGAGAAAAACACCAACACTCTCAACACTGAGGAGAAAAACACCAACACTCCCAACCCTGAGGAGAAAAACACCAACACTCAACCCTGAGGAGAAAAACACCAACACTCTCAACACTGAGGAGAAAAACACCAACACTCCCAACCCTGAGGAGAAAAACACCAACACTCAACCCTGAGGAGAAAAACACCAACACTCTCAACACTGAGGAGAAAAACACCAACACTCCCAACCCTGAGGAGAAAAACACCAACACTCAACCCTGAGGAGAAAAACACCAACACTCTCAACACTGAGGAGAAAAACACCAACACTCCCAACCCTGAGGAGAAAAACACCAACACTCAACCCTGAGGAGAAAAACACCAACACTCTCAACACTGAGGAGAAAAACACCAACACTCCCAACCCTGAGGAGAAAAACACCAACACTCAACCCTGAGGAGAAAAACACCAACACTCTCAATACTGAGGAGAAAAACACCAACACTCCCAACACTGAGGAGAAAAACACCAACACTCCCAACCCTGAGGAGAAAAACACCAACACTCAACCCTGAGGAGAAAAACACCAACACTCTCAATACTGAGGAGAAAAACACCAACACACCCAACACTGAGGAGAAAAACACAAACACTCAATACTGAGGAGAAAAACACCAACACACCCAACACTGAGGAGAAAACCACCAACACTCAACACTGAGGAGAAAACCACCAACACTCAACACTGAGGAGAAAACCACCAACACTCAATACTGAGGAGAAAAACACCAACACAACCAACACTGAGGAGAAAAACACCAACACTCAACGCTGAGCAGAAAAACACCCAACACTCAACACTGAGGAGAAAAACACCAACACTCAACACTGAGGAGAAAAACACCAACACTCAACCCTGAGGAGAAAAACACCAACACTCAATGCTGAGCAGAAAAACACCAACACTCTCAACACTGAGGAGGAAAACACCAACACACTCAACACAGGATCACAAGAGAAAAACACCAAGACTCCCAACACTGAGGAGGAAAACACCAAGACTCCCAACACTGAGGAGAAAAACTATCAAATACAGCAGAAAAAACATCCAAGAAATTTTCCCAAAGACAACACTAAAGTTGGACTTCTGAGCAGAAAAAAAGGACGGAAAAAAAAAAAATCATAAAATTCTCACCAGAGAAGAGGAGGGCTAAAGCCAAATGTTTGACATGAAAAATATATTTTAAAAAAGCCCTGCAAATATGAAATCTGATGTTAATTTACATATAAAAAGGGTGTTTTCCCTAAAATTCATATAATCACACAATGGTCTTACACAGCTGGCCAACCCAGCTACTTTAACAAAAAAAAAAGAACAATAATAATAAAAAAAAGATAAGAACATGTTACTGGTCTGGGTGCTATCATACTGAAGATCATCAAAATCAGGTTTCTTTAACAGAAATGAGGGGAACCCAGTATTAACTGATGAAGAACATTACCTGGAGGAAACAAAGAAGCCATCGCACACTTTAAACTGTACTGGCCCAAGACGAGCAATGAAAGACTAACTCACTCGGTAACTAGAATCAGAAACACCCAACACGCAGTAGTGAAATTACAAATAACATGTCAGATGATGAAGATATTGAAAACAGTCATTTTTCACGAGGTCAGTATAGTCCAATGTATTTTTGATGAAAAGGGTAACACGTGCCAGCAGCTGGTATCAATCTTTCATTTCCCTTGAATTATTAAAACTGCATAATTCAGTCAAGACTCATACACTCAGTTTGGCTTTGGGGGTTGCAGCAGGACGATCCTTCATTCGTCCTGGCCGACTGAACACAAGCTTGAAGATAAACCTCATAAATATATTCTCCTTTTCAGTCCTGGTTTGCCTATGTTACTTCCATCCTTTATCAGGATGAGGCTTTCAATCATTCAGCATTTCTTAATTTGTCTAGCATGTTTCAAAATAACAGAAAGCGAGGAAACACCACAAGCAGAACATCCACAAACATCAAGGTCCAAAAGCACACCATCATGACTCATTAAAATGACAAATGTGTCAAAAAGGTCCTTCAGATTTCTGTCAAACAGAAGCCGACAATTAATTCAGTAATGTTAGACTGCTGGAGTCTGTGGGAAACTGCAGGAGTGCCGGCACAAAAGACAAGCTGTTTCCCTGCACAGATACTTCATGTAGTCTACACAAACAACCACAAATCACATGCGCTTCAGGATTCCTGACAAACTGCCTGTCTTAAACATAACACTCAGACGATTTCTCCCATGTTTAGGGCAACGTAGGCCATAGTAAGCACAATGTGGATGAATTACAAGCAAACCAACACAATGCAGGCCTCTCCGTTTTCCCCCAAATCCCCAGGGTCGATTTCATACCGCCAAAAGCAATCTGAGGACACCAAGCTGGGAACAGTAAGAGGAGATTTATTGTTCTCTAGGACGCTCTCAGAGATGGAAAGAAAAATAACCTGAGGAAGACCCAGGGAGAGTGGTATTCACTTTTAGTTTTAAAAAAAAGAAAAAAGCTAAGAACGAGGGGTCTTAGCTTCAGGGTTCATCAGTCAGACCCAACCGACTGTTAGGAATTGTGAGTAGGTTCAGCACTTTTCTGAATACAAATTCAAGATAGTTATGTTTGAAGAGCCATTGTAGACCAAAAATGAAATAAACCCATTAATGACATTTGAGTGAACTGGCGAGCCAGACCCTTATACCTGAAACAACAACTGAGAATAAAGAGGACAAAGATCAGTATAATCGTTTAGTAGTTTTGACACTACATGCCCAAAAACTACAAGAGTTTGATTTCCTGTTGTTGAAACATTGTGAGAATTTGATAGCGATTAGCCAAAAGAGCACTAGGGAGCTCAGGGAGTGATGTTGGATGAGTAGTTCTGGATTACAAACATCTCAAATCATCTCAAAAGGTATTCATAGTTCCAATGCTTCACTGTTCAATGTTACAGAGCTTTGTACCCCTCTAGCTGACGTATTGCTTTGGGTATGGTGACCTTGGGCTCAGCTTTCGGCTGTACCAGAGTTTCCTATCCTATCAGCAATGCATTTTGATGAAGATTTAACACCGACATCAGGGCAAAGGGTGAATCTTGAAGTTGCTGAATTTTTTGATAAGCTTGTCTGGATATTTTTCAACATACTTCTTGGGTAGATGACACTGCTGTTGCTATAAGGACTAAACACCAAAAAACCTGCTCCGTGTGACATGGTATGGAAGTGTGGCATGATATAACAGTGTCATCTGGCCTAAAAACAAAGATAAGTCAAAACCAAAAAGGCTTAAACACCACAGTCTCAAAAATAACCTTTGAGAATGAACAACGGTGCAAAACAGCCATTATCCAAATTGAAGGGTAAGTGAGCAGGCCACCCTTTGCAAAGCAGCAAGTTGTATCTGCTTTCCTTACTGACAGAATAAACGAGCTGTTTAGTGTTGTTGTGTTGTCTTGTCGCTCTGCCAAAGGATGTTTTACCAGAACACAAAATGAAACGTCTGGAAGTCAACAATCATGATGCATATTTGAGGAACATGCTTGCTGTGAATCAGAGGCTTTGGCAGGGTGTCAGGTTTTGAGCTCATGTCATTGTTCAGGAATAGGCTAATGCTCACATTTTCCTCCATGCTAATCACATTGCATAACAGGATCCCAGATTGTCAAATATGATGGAGCAGACAGAGAATAGACCTCTTTTGGACAAGAATGCCCCGTTTTGGACAGCAGCAGCTGGAAAATCTGGAACAATTGCTCAAGAACCTGAAGTTCTTGAAGCAAGCCTCCTAACCATCTAGAACTGCCATTATGTTGGAAGGAGTAGGGATCATTAACAATGCTTGGCAGGCCTTTGTTCCTGAACGGATGTAGGGTACGTGTATAGGGGGACGTTTCCTTTTTGCAATCACAAGGGAGGGACCATTAAGAAGTGGTTTTTTAAGAGGCCCTGCTGATAATGGCTGGAGGTGTTTAGGTGGCAAGTTCAAGGAATTTTAGAGGGTGGGGTAAGGAAATGCCATGCTGGACCAATAATGTTTTACCATAGTTTGACATACATAGTCAGACTGGTTCCTTTGTGAGATGTACAGGAACTGCGAAAGTTTGGGCTCTTGACTGAGACAAATTTAACACCAGTCTCAAAAAGCATATTAATTTAACCTGCACTTTAATTCCATGACAAATAATGTACTGCAATTTTGTATTTTGAGTACTTCCTTGTCAAGCTTTGAAGGGCACTTTCGGAAAAAAAATAGTAATTTATTATGTAGCTAGAACAATGCTAGCTTTATTTTCCTGAAATCATGGTAGTTTTTGTTTATTTAACCACCCTTTTTTGGCCATGGCTACAGCATATATGGTCTGGTGCTCATGGGACTGCGGTGTTAAGAACACATCTGTGGAACAAACAGATGGGGCGAGGCAGGGCCCCTAACTACTACAAAGAGCCACTGCTGCTACCCAGCCCCAACTGTAAACTGAATATCAGCCGCAGGAGAGAAAGAAGGAGTTCTACATATAGTAAATAAAACACACACACACGAATACACACTCACACAAACACTCACCAAGCCTTT
Source organism: Hepsetus odoe (assembly GCA_017165825.1). Taxonomy (NCBI): domain Eukaryota; kingdom Metazoa; phylum Chordata; class Actinopteri; order Characiformes; family Hepsetidae; genus Hepsetus; species Hepsetus odoe. The sequence goes on along the minus strand of CM029390.1, from coordinate 12,123,032 downwards.
TTCCAGAATTAAACTACACTGACTCAGGCTAATCAGGGAGGGAGAGAGAGAGTATCATCTGAACAACAGGCACCTGTTTCATTGTATGATGTCAACGTTCACTCCTGCAGACAGGAGGATCAAAACAGTGTCGAAACAGTCGTTGATGACTAGAAATTCGTCAGTGTTGAGAGATGAAAGGAGGGCAGTATGATAGACGGCCAGATGATGTTCCCATTACGCGCGCACACACACACACACACACACACACACACACACGAGATGACAGGAAAAATGAAGAAAACAGTTTGTTCTCAAAAGCAAGGACTAAACATTCTGTTCCTATAACTAACGAACCATTATGAACTGAGCAACACTCAGTAACTTGAACTCCCTAAATCATCATGGGTTTGGGCGAGTCTTACTGAAGCCCATTTCAATGTAATCTGGTAAGGGTCCTCAAACAAACTAACAAAAACTATCATTTTTGTTCAGCCTGAACATGTTTTGGGTCAGAAATTTGCATCTTTCCTTTTGCACTCAAGCTACAAAGTTAACATGACTAAGAAGTTATAGGAGCTTATGTAAAACCAGCATTTGGTAAAATTGAAAATTAATAAAAATCAACAAAACACCAGCTTTAAGACATTCCTGATGGCTTCCACCTGAGACATATCTGTTGGCCATTGTTGTAGATTCAGTATAGTTGGCATGATAAATAGTGGAGTGTAAGCTTTTAATATCGGTTAGCTACAATAAACTTGTAGATCCACAACAAAACTATAGGTGCAAACTTTGTCTTGATTATTATATATATATATATATATATATATATATATATATATACACACACACACACACACATACACACATGACTTGATATATATGTATGTAGAAAACTGCACATTTGACTCCCCCATCTGACTTTTACTCTAAAAGGGAACAGTTCTCAGACGTCAGACCCATTTTTTAAGTGCGTGCTTTTAGGCCATCTGGGGTCTCCAGTCCCCCCCACCTGGCCCATGCTCAGCTCCACAGTTAACGTCCTCCACATGGTAGCTGATGCAGTACTTCCTGTGGGTTTCTCTCTCTTTCTCCTTTGGAGACCCTCCAGCTCTCAGTCAGCTGCAGCCCGTGTGATCTGGCCCACTCCCAGGAGTCCTCAACTGCTACCAATCAGCTCTCAATGTGCTCCAACATTCCTGCGTCTCTCTCAAACAGACAGATCCACCAAGAGCATAGTATTCCACTGCACAGCACATCTCACCGTTTTAAAGAACCTGACTGCTTCAGTCATTTCCATTTCCACAAAAAAATTTAATAATGCTTATTTGGCATTCATGAGTAATTGCGGTTTTAAAGAGTAGCCGTAAGTAAAGCGGTAAAACGTGTGTCAATTCATATTTTAAAGGTTGTAAACAAAAGGCCAACAAGGAGACAAACGAAACACAATATTTCATAGTTTGAATAATAAACTGTATTCTGTCACTTGTATTATTGTTTAAGAGATAGTCTGACATATACATTCGTATTGTATAAAAAAAAAAAAAAAAAAAAAAAACTACTGCTGGCATTAAATCCACAAACTGAAACGACTTCCCAGAAACAGTTTTGAAGTCATTAAAGAGTAACTAATGGGAAATAAAGCATTCATTATTTTTTTTATGACTTTCAAAAGCCCAGTTAATGAGATGCTTATTTACAGTACATGTTCACTCCCCCTCCAGATACGGTGCCAGAGCTCCCTCTTGTGGATGCACCCTCTGGGGTGTGTACAGCTGCATGTTATCTGTTCAAGTTAACTTAGAAGTGAGGCCCCTTCCTCCAACACACACACACACACACACACACACACACAGATGAAAGTACCACACACCCTGTTGCATGAGTTAATCAACTAAGAACCGCAAACCCTTAAATCAATGTGAATCAAACAAAGCCAAGTGCAGCGTCAGAGCTAAGGGCGGCAGCACTATTTTAACAGCTCTGTTTTGTGATATTTTCCTTCCAGTGAGAAGAAGGGTGGAGAAAAAAGCAACTACACCAGGAGGGAGGCCGCAGACACATGACAGGCGCATATGGAAACACTGCTCTCAGCACTGGACTCTCAAATGCTCCCAAAGGAGAGAAGTGAAGGGCAAAGCTGGGATGCTGTCAGCCAGCAAGCTACAGAGTCAAACTTACTGTGCTGTGGACAAGCGACTGAGACAAAAAATACTGTCAAAACACAGGGGCAAAGGACAGCAGTCAACAGAAACAGGAATACGTTCACGTTTAAAAAGAAATGCATTATCATAGAAATATGACAGAATTGCAGGACAGCAGAAAACCAGACCCATATTATAGTATAGGCTCAAATGTAAAACCAAGCACTCGGGCATACCTCTATAATTCTGACTATAACTTATATATTTCTGACATTTATGGTCGACTCCATAATTACTTGCACCTTAAAAATCTAAAGATATGCAGCTTATCAGCAAAATCTACCCCCGCTGCCCCATAAGCATGGACCTCTCTTCCACAAAATTACCACTCTCCGCAATTTCAAACCCAATTAAAGACCTTTCTATTCTCTCTCTGCTACTCCTCCCCTTCGCTTACTTTTTTTTTTTCGCTCACTCCCCAATTGTAAAGCATCCTTGGGTTTGTGAAAAGTGCCATATAAATAAAAGTTGTTATTGTAAATCTCACATTGAAAATATGAAATATTTTCATCTTTAATTAAAGTCAATTTTTGTAGTTTTTTTTGTAGTCAATTTTTTTTTTCACAAAAATATTAATATAGACATCAAGTAAAGAAAGCTTACACAAAGACAATTAAGTATTTGCATCTCCTAATGTACAATATATTATTAGCAATAAAAAAATGGACAAATGTGTTGGCAGAAAGTTGTATTAACTAAATGTAGTGCCAGAAACCACATAAGCGAGTCTATTTTAACTGCTTACCAAATGTTTGAAAAGGAAGCGTGTGATCAGTAAGGTGTGCGGGTTGCGTAATTCTCATCACTGTGAAATTCTTCATACTTGGCATCATTAGCCTTTTAGTTTCAGGGCAAAACTAAAACCCAAATATCTCAACCAATCAACTTCATATAGAGTAAAGGAGAAAATCGGGCCAACTATTACTTTATGTTGAATTTGGACCGTTTTTAATATGCCTTCAATATGTTGACCATTAATCATATTCAGTCTTAAAGAGTTAAAACTTTTTCACAAAATCTAGTCATTCACGGATAGGCAGGCACATGTCACTGCAACTTTACAAAGCCGACATCTGTTGAGGTTAAGTGTAGCATCATTGTTTTCATAGTCTTTCCCCCTCAGTCTCGACCTCTAGACTCATTGGGCCGTCAACATGGCCTGAAGGAGGCTGGAAAAAACCATCATATCACAGTCACCGGACTGGAAACATAAAGCATACCTTAATGACTCAGTGAGTCAAGTCAGAACAGATAAGTCAAAATGTGCCACTATCTAACGTTAAATCTTTAAGAGTACTTCATTGAGGAGAAAATGCATCATAACAACTGCCAAATGGTGACATAAAAAAACAACAGTAAATCAGGGCTGTCTTTAAACCATGAATCAAGTGATGAACAAACTTTGTGTAAAGAAAAGAGGTGCAGAGCCAAGTGATGTAATCTTACTGGCACAAAACCCAGAGGCCTTATGCTGCTTGAGTAAAGAACTCTTAGGCATGATTGAGGAGTATGGTGGTTTATTATAAAAATACAGCGATGTATGCAGTGATGAAATACTAGTGGCATGGTCTGTTCTCTTCTATATATGACAGATAACGTACTGGAAATTGTGCATACGTTGTGAGAATTTGGCCCTACAATTAATTTGTAATTAAATCTTTTGCTTGAACATGCATTACAAATACATTAAAATTTTCCCCACCTGTCCAGGGTGTTTCTGTACCTTTTGTCCTGTGAGCTCTGGGATAGTCTGCAGCATTCCAAACAACCCTGGAGAGGATTAGTGGCTCCAAAAAAAAAAAGTTTGAAATGATGGACATACAGTACTGTGCAAATGTTTTAGGCAGGTGTGAAAAAATGCTGTAAACAAAGAATGCTTTCAGAAATATAAATCATGATTGTTTATTTTTATCAATTTACAAAATGCAAAGTGAGTGAACAAAAGAAAAATATAAATCAAATCAATATTTGGTGTTACTACCGTTTGCCTGCAAACCAGCATCAGTTCTTCTAGGCACACTTGCACAAAGTCAGGGATTCTGTAGGATTATAGTCGGTGTATGATCAACCAGTTTTACCAAACAGGTGCTGATGATCATCAATGTCACACAGAGGTTGAAACACAGTCATGTTTGGAACAACCTACCAGCCGAGTTCCTTCAAAAACTGTGTGCGAGTGTACCTAGAAGAACTGATGCTGTTTTGAAGGCAAAGGGTGGTCACAGCAAGTATTGATTTGATTTAGATTTCTCTTTTGTTCATTCACTGCATTTTGTTGATTGATGGAAATAAATGATTAACACTTCCATTTCTGAAAGCATTCTTTGTTCACAGCATTTTTCCACACCTGCCTAAAACTTTTGCACAGTACTGTATGTTTTTTCATCGTTTTCCTGTGAAGGCCTAAGTTTTCAGATGCAATGTTTTCAAGAACGCCTCCTCGACATAGGCAAGTTTAGACCTAGACTTTGGGGCATGTGTGTCATGTTCTGTGCAACAACTGCTTCTTCGTTCAAAAGAAGGAAAAGTTTAACTAAACAAGTAAGAATAAGACAGCATGAGGTCAGTTTGCACTCCTGGCTAGTATTAACTTGTCGCCTTGTTCTCGTCAATAGTGTAAACATCAAACATTCCTAGGGCAAGGAGAAGAGTGTAGGCAGAAAAACCATGGGGAAACATCAGGGTAAACATTACACAAAACGTGACATTTAGTACTTTTATATCGGAGAGTGGGTGGTGTGGGTGGGGGGTTCTCCTCTACGTTCCTTAGACTTTCGGCTGTTAAAAATTAAAGCAGTGGGCACAATGTAATGTAATGTAATGTAATGTAATGTAATAATGAATGATATTAAGCTAGAAAACAGTAGCAGACAGTTTATATTAAAAACATTTAAAAAAAAAAAAAAAAAACACCATAGATTTGTGGGAAGCAAATTATTCAATTTCTCCATAAAATCTGTGACTATGTTCTCTTCAGCTAGATGAGTCACCCCAAAACATTAAATAACCACATGGATAATATGTTGAACTGTCTGTGCTGATTTGAATAATCTGTAACCTTCAGTGATTTGGGGAGGTTTGAGCGCTCTGAAGACAGACAATGAGGGGGTTACAGACAAAGGTCATTAGCGAAGCTAGTGAAATGTTAACAAATACCAGCATTCTTTCAGACTGTGACCATGCTGATCTACACCCTGTGGTTCAGGCGGTCCTACTGGAATAAACGTCATGGAATAAAAATAGGCTTTAACTCTTCCGGGTCATTATCCTGGGTCAAGCAAATATTGCCCCAGGTCAAACCCAGCTGGTCGGTAAGGCCAATTAACCAACAAGGACAAAGACAGCTAAAGCAGTAGCAGTAAAAACAGCATCTTGACTTTTCACACTGGGGAATATAAATACACCGTTGCTTAGGGGCAGACTTTAATTGTGACATACCAATAAGGGGCAGTGATTTAGGAAGTTGCCATTTTTAGCATCTAGGGTCAGGATGGTCAGAGGACCACACTTACTATTTCTATGTTCATTCAATTTAAATGAAGGAATTTCCCCATTAGTCATTATACCACTGTGCCACTACTAGGATATGTAATGCTTTGGAGAATTTCCATCAATGACATGCAGTATCAGTGCATGGCAGCTCTGGACATACTGTGCCCAAGAAAAACCCAGTTGTTAGCTGTTGAACAATGGCATTGTTTTGTGGACAGTAGGCCCAAAGTCTGGTTGAAAGACAGCAGGCTGAAGACTGAAGAACGAGCAAGGAGAATAAAATTAAAAGACAACCAAGGAAGAATGACATTTTAGGTTCATTTATATTTTCGACATTGCACTGTTGGCTTTGGGAAGCCAAATGTGTGTGGTTGGGGCTGAGAATCAAAAAGACAAAAGAATGTACAAATAAGCAGGTTTCAGATCTGGTCTTTAAAAATAAATGCTTTTAACATAATACTGTATCGGGTTACAAATATGCTTTGAATACAACTTCAAAAATAATAGTTATCATTTTTTTCTCGCATTATGTTGGAAGGGTTAGGGCAGCTTTCTTGCATAACAAATCCTATGTCTTCATGGCCAAGTATGACCAGCGGGCAACACTTGAGGCAACATCAGACCATAATTATATTCTTTATATTAACCACGTCAAAACAAGAAGTGTAAGAGTCAATTGCAAAAGCAGACCCAAGTCCACAAGATTCACCATTTCACTGGAATTTGAACTATATCATTCTCTACCAAACATTAGTTTAACTTTGTGTTCCACAAACCAACCTTCTTCTTAAAAGAACAGTTCTCACAAAGCTCTAATGCACAAGAGCAACTTTCAAGAACAAGCTTCTGAGACCTACTCAGAGCCCCCAACTAGTATTTATTGTTAGATACCTTGGAGCTTTAAATCAACTCTCATTTCTTTATGTCTGGAAGAACCTCCAAACACAAAAGTAAAAATCACAGTCTCTTCCAGTGAGCAAGTTTAAGAATTTAGGAATGACATTGTAATCCAGAGGATAAAGCCAGGTCTTTGAGCATGGAGAGTTCTTTTAGGTTCAAGAAATTTCAGACCATTGCAGGTCTTCTCCACTGCACTTGGATTCAGCATATGTGTGAGGTACATGAACCTCGATTGCATATCACTATCTGGGAATGACTTCAGACACTGAGCTTTTATCAGGATCTAGAGAAAAGGGGGAGTGGCTCTGAATAACTCTTTAGATTATATTTTCAAGCTGAAGAGAACATCTAAAAGTAATGATTATATGGCATCGCTTGAAAGAACCTTAGTAACCTACTTTTAAAGAGTGTGGACTAAAGATTTCACATCATGCCATTTCTAGAGGTATCTATAAATCTTTGAAAACCTCTTTACAGAATCGTTTTTAGTACAAACAGTATGCGTAGATGTCAAAATGAAAGCTTACAGCACAAACACAAGGACACCGGACTTCTGTCTACTTTTCGGTGAAACACATCATTAACTGGACATACTTAAAAACAAAACTATCATTTACTGTTTAAAGCAAGTCCTGTTCTGGATTGCCCTGATAAGATAAGAATGAGCTACACACATCTTGATGTCCTTGTGCTTTTGGGAAAAGAAGGGGTCAAGTCTACTAGGGAGAGTGTCCATTAACGGCTAACAGAGCTGGTGCATTTTACAATAGTTTGCAAAAAGATGCAAATACTCATCTTCTGTCTTCTAGGTGGTGATAGTTTGCATTTCCTTACTAATAAGTGGGTTCAGACATAAATAAATAAGGACAAAAACGCAACAACGCAAAATGCAAAAACTTCTATAGGAAGTTTATTAAATTTATTTATTTATTTATCAACACTATCGCCACTATTTTATTTATCGGCAGTGGTGGTCTAGTGGTTAGGGAGTTGCCTCCGCATCGGAAGATTGCGGGTTCGTTTCCCTCACCAGTAGGTTGCCCTGAGGTACCCTTGAGCAAGGTACCGTCCCCATCACTGCTCCCTGGGCGCTTTCAATAACTGCCCACTGCTGCACAGTGTTTGCATGGGATAAAATGCAGAGGTCCAATTTTGTTGTGGTTCACTGTGTGCTGTGCTGTGACCTCGCAATGACAAGGGCTTTCACTTTTTCATTTATTTAGCACACTTGCATTAGGTCAGTATCATTTTGAGCTTTCCTCAGATCTGGTTCCAACCATAAGTTTTATTAAACTGTACAACAGACATGTGTAATTTTTCTGCTTCTGCCTGTAAGACTATTTTTGTAAAGTGAACAATTGAAGGATGTCCTCTTTATTGGAAGATTTGGCAAAGATTTTTTGGGCCCTTGACTTGGGCTGAGACATCTCTCAAAACAAAGACCAATACACCTCTTTCCCAATCAGTTGCTTTGTGTACAAGCAATGCCTTGAATACTAAGGACGTCACTAAAAAGAGCAGGGCTCCTGTGGCCTCAGTGTCGATGATGAGCCTCCACTCTGGTTTTCACATGCAGGGACATTCTGCCAGGGACTCCTGGTTCCTTCTGTTAAAATCCTGAAGCATGCACTCCTGTTTGGGGCCCAGCACTAAACGATTCTCCATTGTTCCTCAAGGCCCGGAGGTTCTGGCAGCCCGGAAGGGAGTTTTGTTAATTCCTTGATGTCATCCGCTCTCTCTGATGCCTGCACATTCCCCTCACAAATGAGAAATGTTGGCATCTGAGTAAACTCACAAATCACAGGGCTGACGACATTTGAGCTGGAGTCTTGAGATGCAAATAAATTTCATGCACGCAAAAACCCAAAAAAGACCTACATGTGGCCCATGTTGTTTGATTACTTCATTACTTTGGTAAGTCTTCAGTTAGTATTTGCTCATTACTTTGGAATTTCTAATCTGTATTTAGCATTCTTGAGTATACTTTTTAGTTAAGTGAGTACTCTTAAGTAAGTATTTGAGTACTCATTCATGAATATGTTAAGTCGGTCAAGTGTGTCTGGGCTACCCACAATTTCACTTGTAACTAACAAAACACACTCCTTAAAATAACGGTGCCAAAAAGACATTGAACAGATGTCACTGATTATACATTTATGGTTCCACAAAGAACTTTCAGCAGAGCACTTAAAGCACTCAAATGTTCTTTACAGAACCAAAATCGGCTCTTCTGTGGTAGAATTTCCCTAACTTTGTCTTGGAGGCACAATGCAAATCATTACACACACACAGACACACACACACACACACACACTCAGTTTCGGGTGTTCTTAACAAGCTGATTTATTTCTATTTTCTTAATTTCTGACTTATCAAAACAAAATAATTCAATAACTTCAATAACACAAGAGTGAAATAACATCGTTAAATTCCCAGCATCTGTTTGTTTTGTTTTTTTCAGCTACCCACTAGAGGTTAGTAGGTGAGTAGAGTTATGTGAGTACTAGAGTTAGTATGTGGTGCTCTTGCATGTTCTTCATTTAAGCCAAGGCAGTGAATATGTAAACAATTTCTTGCTAAAAACCTCAACAATTTTATATCTCAAACCACATGAAGCATTTCCATGTGGCAAAGTTTTGACTTACAAATTACTGAAGACAAGGCACGGCTCTACACTAGCCCAACACAAAAATATCCTTGAGGATGCCTTGAGAAATGTGGGAAAGTGCTTAAAAGAAACATTTTCTGGTGAAACCATCAATGAAACGGCCTCAAAAAAAAAAATAAAAAAAAATGTAATAAACAGAACACAGTTGCTATGCTTCCATGCAGAGAAAGCAATATTTACATCTGTGCTTTTGGTGTGATGTGCAAGCACATGGATTTCATTATTCAAAGGAAAAGTTACAGGAACTACTGTCAAAGTAGACGGGGATCTGAGTAAATATACAACGCCTGGATTACACACATGCATATGCCTTTGTCGAGTGGACTGCTGGGAAAAAAATCTGGTGGCGTGGGAGTGTGGCTGGATGGGTGTGTCTGGTGCTCAGGAGCCTCCTTGACATTCAACCGCTTCCTCTAGATCAACCTACAAGAGTCTTTCAGTAGGCAGCTAGTGTGGTTTCATGGACCACAGGCTGAACCAAAAAATAGCCCGAAGTTTCCATTTAGCCAAAAAGTCACAAAGGAAAAAAACAGCAGAAGCTGGAGTGTTACTTTGCACTACCAATTTATGACCCACTATCACAACAGAGGCCTGCTAAATACAGCAAACCTGAAGAAAGGAACCATCTAATGCTGCAGTCAGAGCGGTTTCCTTAGTAAAACCGAATCTCAATTAAGAATAGCTACTCAGCTAACCTATATTTCTGCCTCTACGCTGCACAGGGTAGGTCTAGAAATAATAACTGAAAATGTATATCGGAAAATGTTGAACACTGTGTAAGGGTGTCACTAAAGGCTTTCGGTAAACTACTTCAATGACTAATTGTGTCTTAAAAAGGCTCATAAAAACGTGAATAATAATTTTAACCATTTTAACCATGCACAGTCCTAAAAGATTCTAAATGACCTCAAAACAGAACATACAAAGCCTTTGAAAGCTTCTTTTTAATTAAAAATGAAGTACAAAATTACAAATGGGAGAAAATGCTTATCCTTATTGAAAGAGAGTCCATTAGGAGAATTGAAAACATGCCTATCGTTGTGCAAATCACTAACTGAAAGCGAGCACTCCTTATTCATCAAGAAGCTTTAAATAATGTTTAACCTCTTTAATTATGAAAGATCTACACAAGGTTGCTAACGAGTCAAGAGGAAAAGAAACAGTGGAGGCACACGAGCAGAACAGCGGGGAGGCTGTGAGACATGCAAAAATACACACGTTTGAGCAACGAGGCAGGAAACTGCTTGCTGAGTTTACAGAGGATGAAAAGCAGATGAAGTAAAAGAAGATGCAGTTTTTTTTTTTTTAATAGTCTGGTTTTTTTGTGCCAGATGCCTCGGTCAGTTTCCCTCATTAATCAATAAATAACGAATCTCAACTAATTTTATGCTCTTATGCAATCTAAGAAGTTAAGAGAACGAGAATATTTCTGATTAAATGTTCCTGTAACATGATTGTGCATTAAAATGCATTTGATCTCCTAAGGTTTGCTGCATATCTGGAGAATACATAGAAAATCTGGGTAATATAGTATATATGTATATATATTTATATATTTATATAGATAGATAATTTATTATTATAGCTCCTGTACGTTTCTCCTTTCTCCTGTACTTGTCCCTCTTTCCTTATACCTTTATTTTTATATATCTTTTTTCTATTCTTTCTGTACATCTGTCACTTTATAAGAGCCCTGTAACGCCCAAATTTCCCATTCGTGGGATAATAAACGATTACTCTACTCTACTCTACTAAAATGATGGAGGAAGTGTTTTTCTTTTCCTTACATCTGGTTTATTCGCACAAAAAACAACAACAAAAAATATATATATTTGCAGACAACAAACTGAATTGAGGTTTCCATAATCGTCCAATAGTAGTAAAGGCAACCCAAAGCTGTCTCGCTTCCTAATTGTTTTCCACACCGATCTGAGCCTGGTATCTCCAACCTGACATTGAACAGTCCAATGAGGTCAGCCAGTCTATGGCCTTTGAGCCTGGGCTTTTCCAGCACAGGGTAAACAGATCTCATTCAAAGGCTTTGCCGATCTTTACCCCATCAGAAATGCAGAAAGGGGCAGAAAGAGAGCGTGATTAAATAAAAGCTATCTGTGAACCCGAGAAAGTGATAGGGTACAGCCTCTGTGAGGACCAGTGGATAATTGGGAGGTTTTTCGTGCCAGGCAAAAGATAGCTTGAATGAAGGTGTGAATATTTAATGACAAATCAAATGAGAGGTTCTGCAGGCGTTCTCTGCTTCAGTGCCACTGTGCGTTAAGATTAAGAGATTTAAACATTCAGGGCAAGGCTTTCAATTGGACCACAATCCTTTTTTTCCATTTCTGCATTACTCATTCAATGCAATGTAAACAGAATCATTAAGAGTGTTTTAATGCATCATAGCAGGTCTTGCCAACTCCTCTCTTTAAGGGGTGCTGACACGACCAGATGTCAGACATCTATATTGCAAATTTTATGTAGAACCACGGAAAAACCATTGTTTGGAAAAATAATCCTTGTCTGGGAGCTTTTTTTTGTCAGACAACACTTCTCCACCCTGAGTAAAGGCTAAAAAAGCACATGTTTTGCCAAAAATGTTGTAAACCAATGTCTCCTGCAAAACAGTAACCAGTCTCGTTTCATGAGGCGGTTTTTAAAGGTACCGTGTCTGGTTTCCATCACGACCAGACAAGATCTCTATAATGCCAATAAAACACAATGCATGAAAGTGGTCAGGGACTAGGCCCCAGGCTTGGAAAGTCATTGGTTCGAATCCCAGGCCAGCAGGTTGCCCTGAGATACCCTTGAGCAAGGTACCGTCCCCATCACTGCTCCCCGGGGGCGGTTTCAATAGCTGCCCCCTGCCGCACACGCGGGTATGGGTGAAATGCAGCGGCTGTTTTTCGTGGCGGTTCACTGTGTGCTGCTCCGTGTACTCACGATGACGAGAGCAGTCACTTTCACTTTCACTTGCACCGCGCGCAACATCCTCTGGTGGGAAAGGAGATTCTCACCACCTTCTAAAGTTATTTAAGGAAAACTATCAAACGTCACAACACCTGCTCCACATCACATCCTCAGAAATGTCCTGTTTCAGACATCTGCTGTTAATGAAGAGTCAGAGGATCAACACAGGCTGATACAATCTCAGCACTGATGCAAAGAAAGAGGGGATTTCTTCTTCTTTTCCACGGAATAAAGTCACTAGCTGTCTGCACTCTGCTGGCATGTTCTTCAACATTAATGTCAGCTGAAGGTTCGTGGATAAGGAGCTGTGGGAGGGTTAGTTGCTGAGATTGGCTCCTCGGGACACATTTAAGGTGCTCTGCTCCACCAACACCCGGAGGAAGCCGAGCCTCTTCCAAGTCCCCCGTTCCACCTTAAAAAGGTGCAGCCTTGGGGTTTTGCCGTTTTAAGGTGGAGCGGAGAGTTCGGAGAAGGTGCTGGAGGGGGAACTTACCTGCGGCGTGTCCATGAAGACACTGTGTCTGAACCTCCCTCTCCGGATCTCCATCTCCAGCGCGGAGCCCCGAGCGACGGTGGCTCTGGAGGACTGATTCCTGCAAAACATGGTGAAGATAAAAAGCACTTCGGTCTCCTGAGAAAACTCTCCCTCCGCAGCTCAGCTTTCAGCGAGGGGTGTTCTGGAACTCCAGAGGATGACTTTTCCAGTCGCTGCGCTGTTTTCCAGCCCGAGTGGGGACTGTTTTCCTCTTAAGGGTTTTTTTCCCTGTGGTTTGCTGCTGGTCTGGGATCAGTCAGAAGACCCGCTCCCCAGTTAAGGAAGAGCGCCATCTGTCGGCGGCGCTGCTACACAGCAACACGTCTTCCCTGCAGGGATCCGGGTCTGTCCTAAAACACGCCCTCCAGCTCTGCCCCGGGGCAAAATCATGTGGAAACTCTCCGTGGATTTAACGGGAACATACGAGGATGAACTGGAATTAAACAGGAGACGTGCAGAATTTAAGGTTGGGATTTAAGGTCAGGGAACTTTAAATAAAGTTAAAAAATCAGCCTGATATGAAACAACCAGATTTCCAAATTCAACTGAATTTTTATCCTGCACTGCGCACCCCTGCACCCCATCACGTCCAGATTCCTGTAGCACTACAGCAGAATAGTTCTAGACTCCTGCAGCGCTACAACAGGACTGTTCCAGAGTCCCACTGCATGACAGCACGACTGTTCTAGACTCCTGTATCACTACAGCAAGACTGTTCTAGAATCCTGTATCACTACAGCAGGGCTGTTCTAGACTCCTGTATCACTACAGCAGGGCTGTTCTAGGATCCTGTATCACTACAGCAGGGCTGTTCTAGGATCCTGTATCACTACAGCATGGCTGTTCTAGAATCCTGTATCACTACAGCAGGGCTGTTCTAGGATCCTGTATCACTACAGCATGACTGTTCTAGACTCCTGTATCACTACAGCAGGGCTGTTCTAGAATCCTGTATCAGTACAACAGGGATGTTCTAGAATCCTGTATCACTACAACAGGGCTGTTCTAGAATCCTGTATCACTACAGCATGACTGTTCTAGGATCCTGTATCACTACAGCAGGGCTGTTCTAGACTCCTTCAGCTCTTATGCATGACTGTTCTAGACTCCTGTATCACTACAAAAGGAATGTTCTAGACTCCTGCAGGACTAAAGTGGGAGCAAGCAAAATTTTGTTTATGATACAGTTTTAGAAACGAGTTCCGTTAATTCCTTTTAATTTAAATGTGACTATTCTTGTGAGAGCACACAGTGAACCACAACGAAATTGGATCTCTGCATTTAACCCATACACACACCGTGCAGCAAGGGGCAGCTATGAAAGCTGCCCAGGGAGCAGTGACAGGGACAGTACCTTGCTCAAGGTACTAGGTACTAGTAAGGGGTTTGAACCCACAATCTTCTGATCATGTGGCAGACTCCCTAAACACTAGGCCACCGCTGCCATAGCTGTAACTCCTGTATATTCCTGTTCATTTCCATTTAAAGTTTCCATGTTGCAGCATTTCTAAAATTCCCCAGTTTAACATTCAATGAAAAGTTTCTGTAACCCTTTCTGGAAATGAATCGAGTCCGCACTTGGGCAGAACACCTCACTAGACAGGGCTGTTCTACTCAACTGTGATTGCGTTGTGATTGAGTGGATTCCTAGAGATTAGGCACAGTTTACTTCAATTTTAATTAAAAAACATGAAACATTTTCACACATTCAAACTGACTGAATGACAGGGGTTGAATGTGAACATAATCTGCACCTGAAATGCAGGGGGCAGTTTTCCACATGAGTTCCAGTGCATTGCTGGGAAAACCATCATGTCTGACCAAAAAAGGAAGGTGTTTGTGTGAGTTTGTAAAATTTCCTGAATGAAAAACATCACTAGATTGTATTTTTTTGCAATGGCACTCTTATGAAGACCAAACATCATGCAGATCTGTGCCTCCTGGAGCTTACAGTTTACTTCATTTTCCACTCTGTCCAAAATATATTGCAGTCAGACTTTTTTTTTCAGGAAAGCTCTATGGACTCTCAGTTGATAAATTCCTGGAACTGGAAAGTCAACAGTTTTTGGAACTAAATCCCGACCGTAGCACTATGTCATGTGACGCAGAGCCCTTACACATAATGTAAAAGGTAATTTAATTAAGCTAATTTCCTATTGGTTCAGGCATGACAGGTTAAGTTAATTAACAAATCCATATTGAAAGTGACAACCCTTGTCATTGCGAGGTAGAGTGATCTTTTAGAGTGATCTTTTATTCACAGCACAGCAGACAGTGAACCACAACGAAATTGGACCTCTGCATTTAACCCATGCACACTCAACCACCGTGCAGCTATTGAAAGCGCCCAGGGAGCAGTGACGGGGTTGGCACCTTGCTCAAGGGTACCTCAGGGCAACCTATTGGGAAGGGGTTCGAACCCCCGATCCTCCGGCCAACGCCCTAACCACTAGGCCACCGCTGCCCAACTGACACTTGAATTTCAACTGTAAAGAAATCACTTCTGACTGGTCCTAAGCTTAATCTGGGAAAGAGGCCCTACCGAGCTCCCGTCAAGCCCCTCCTAAACTGGCAGACCTGCAGCCCTTCACTGGGCATGCTCAAGAAACTGTAGGTGTCTTATTTCTCCTATTTTGTGTTGAAAGGGGTGCGTACAAGCATTGCTATGGCTCGCTGAGGAGGTCGTTGTAGATGGGTTTGCTCACTGCTGTTTGGCTTCAAATGTCTATTTATTAAGGCAACTTGTCATCGAGTCACATTAAATCTACATTCATCCACTGTAGACAAGCCCAATAATTCATCAAAAAAGTACACCAGAATAAGATCCTGTCACAGAAGTATGTTCTTTAAACTTCCTCACAGTCATCTTGCACTGAGCATCAAGCGAGGGGAGAAGCTTTGGGAAAGGCTTTTGGGACAGCTAACACTTCTAGACATATTCTGATGAAGCGCGTTCAAGAGATGCCCCATTCCATGGCAAACCAGCTCAGCGTTCAAAGCCAAATGTTTAAAAACGGAAATCAGTTTGGGAGAAATAGAATGTCATCAGTGCTAACATTCTGACGCCAAATAAACACAGAAACGCAGACATACAGAAATTCCACTTTTTTTTTATTGGCGCAATGACATTTTAGCTTGTATGAGTTCAGTCCTCCCTTGTAAAAAAAAAAAACACCATGGCCTTTCTTGTTTTATTTTAAAGGAAAGAACTGTTTTTTTTTTTTTTACATTTTTCAAATTTTCAAAAACAAAGATGACGATTTTACTGGTTGAAAACTTAAATGCAAGTTAAAGTTCAAGGGGCAGCAGTGGTATAGTGGTTAGGGAGTTGCCTTGGATTGGAAGACTGTAGGTTCGATTCCCTCACCAGTAGGTTGCCCTGAGCTACCCTTGAGCAAGGTACTGTCCCCGTCACTGCTCCCTGGGTGCTTTCAATAGCTGCCCCCTGCTGCACGTGTGTGTATAGGTGAAACGCAGAGGTTGAGTTTCATTGTGCTGTGCTGTGTTTTACAATGATAGTCACTTTCACTTCAAAATTTAGTATCCTAATATCATTGCTGTCCATAGAAAAATAAAATAACAAAAAATCTGATTTTTCCCTTTATTTATCCATTATTTCAAACAGCAGTCCTCCTTTCAAGTGCATAATAAACAGCCAATAGAGATGCTCAAAAATAAGAATACAACTCATTTACATTAGCAGTGAAGTAAATTGAGTGCCTTCTGTAAAATTGCATAACTGGGGAAAAAAGTCAGTATCCAGAGTTTGCACTTTTTCTTCTTCTGCAGCACTTCTGAGTCCCACAGATGTATTCCAGCAACAGTAACCTTCTAGGGTACGGCATAGTGGTGCAGTAAGCAGTGCTGTCATCTCACAGCGAGAAGGTCCTGGGTTTAATTCAGAGGTGGGGCAGTCCAGGTCATTTCTGTGTGGAGTTTGCATGCCCTCCACATCTCTATGAGCTTCCTTCTGTTGCTCTGGTTTCCTTCTGCAGTCCAAAGACGTGCAAGTCGGGTGGAATTGAGGAGCTAAATCGAGTGCGAGTGAGTTTGTCTGTATATCTGCCCTGCGGTGATCTGGCAACCTGTCCATGGTGTTTCCCTGCCTTTTGCCCTGTGAGAGCTGGGATGGGCTCTAGCACGCCCCATGACCCTAATCAGGACAATTGGCTCAGAAACTGAGTTAGTGAGTGTCTTCTGGCTTATTTATTGTAGCACAAAAGTGATTAATTAAATTTAATTAATCCTTTTTAAAAGGAGCTCTCATCTTCACTGCTTGTTTGGTTTTGGGTTTTTTTTCTGGACTAACACAGCCAAATACAAGGACTTAAATGTATAATATGCAGAAAATAATTAAACTGTTCTCTGCAACTGGTTGGAAAATACTGAGCGAACATAACCTGACCTTGTTGCTTGTACAAGCATTTCCGTCATTCTCTCCACTTCCATGCCAGGCTCATCCCACAAACCCCCTCTAACCCTGACGGAGGCCTTCTTTCTTCTACATGACCTATTTAAGAAGAGTTGGGGAGTAAAGTGAACAAAATTATTATTTAATGCACAAGGCAGAAAGGGAGTTATAGACTAAGAAATGCTTACCTATTGAAACTCACACAAAGGTGTATGCTCTTGTGTGCAACAGCAGTGAAAAAAAGGCACAAAAAAAAAAAATTTGTAGATCCTGTCCACAATATAGAATTACAATATTACATTTTTGTACACAATATTACCCCCCCCCCCCCCCCTGCCCCCTTTATTTATAACTGGATCTTTATGATTCACATTGCCACACTTAATACTTACTAGAAGTCAACTAACACTTTTTTTTTTGGGAAGGATATTTTACCAAAACATTGGCCCTGTTTGCACCTGGCATTAAAATGGGTTTTGTATCTGGATGTACCCACTCTCACTGTTTAAAGCCATGTCTCTCTTCTTGTTTTTGGTGGACATTTAATGCATTTTCTGTTGCACGAAGAAGGGAAAAAAAATAAATAAATAAATAAATAAATAAATATTACTATGCTACACTCATTTCCAGTTACATTGGACTGAAAAAAATGACCATTGGGACAAAAAGTGAAAAAATGGCTTTTAATTAATATGTACAAAGAATACAAAACATGAAATGGAGCAGGGACTCTGGTACAGGATCTCCCAGCCAACAAACAGCAGCTAAAGTAAATTCCAACCTGAGAAAAGAGAACAAAAAATAAGCCAGGTGAATTAAGTCAAGCTGCAATAAGATGAAAAAACACGGCACAGAAGAATCTTCACTTTCCAATTTTTCAAGCAATGTTACCAAACATACAATGTGCAAATACTTTGTTAAACAAAATAGAATAATAACCAGATCAAATCGAATCTGCTTCAATTGTGATGAAACTTCTTTGCTGCTCCCTCTTTGCGACCTTGTTTCAGGCCCTGAAAGTGCATTGAAAAGGACATTTTAGTGAGCTAGGGAAAAAAGGGATGCAAAAGTGTTGTTCATTTGGTCTTTACAGTGAATATCATAAATTGAGATTCATACCAAGTAGTATCCTGTGTGGTAGCCACTCATATACCATGAGATCAGCATGCTACCTAAAGCTTCATCATCCTCCAACATATCTGGACTCATGGGTGGTGGTGGTGGGATCATCTAAGTCAGATGGCAAATGTTTTTAATTTACAAAATGTCCTCCTTTCTCCTAAAATCTACTCAGTCTGGCAAGATACTTTTGTTCTATTTCAGATGAAAGCAAATGTTATGTAGACATACATTCTTTCTGACACTCAGCTGGTGCATTTCATAAACAGAAATAAAGCTGTAAAGGCACATCCTTTTGCTATTGCATTTGTTTTTGTGACGTCAAGAAAAAGAAAAAGAAAAAAAAAAATCCTGAATCAGGTTCTACTTATGTTGCAGTCTTCTGAATTTCAAAAACACAGACCAATAGGACACCCTGCTTAGTTATAAGCAATACTGAAGAATAATGGTCACGTAAGAATGAATGAATGCTTTTGGAAAATAAACCACAAAATCACTACAAGTGAACCTCTTGAAACAAATCCCAAAAATGGAGAAAAAGATGACTAATTTTGTCGCCTCACCGGTGGCCCAGGAGGAACCATTGGAGGCCAGCCAGGAAAAGCAGGTCCAGGATCTCCTCGTCTTCTGTCAGACTGAAGTGAACATGCTCTTAAAAATACAGCTATCAATTTTCTTCAATATTTTTCCATAGCATTCAAGTTATGACAGCTGTTTGCCTTGTATTTTGGCAATATACATGTGAAATAATCCATTATTACATTATCAAATATATGTTAAGCATATAGTTTTAAGTAAATGCAATCAACATTATAAATGATGGCTCAAATCAAAGGTTTTAGAATAAGATTAGAGTTTGCTCACGTTCCTGAAGTGAGGGCCAGATGGGGGGCGAGGGGGAAGGCCCCACACAGGAGGTCCCATTGGAGCTTTGCCTTTAGGTTTATGTTTCTGCTGATTAGACTGGTTTGGAGTAGAAGATGTATCACTCTCCTCCGTGGAAGTCTCAGTCTCTTTCACCTGAAATGTGAACAGTACAGTGAGCAAAAACATTGACCACTTGAGCAACATACATTAAGAAAAAAAAAACAACAGTCAAAGAGCAACATACATCTGCCTTTTTTGTTTCCTCATCCAAATCTTCAAGATTTGAAAGAAGGTCATTGAGATTCTGCTCCTCCTCATTACCATAGTCAGTGTAATTAACAATGCAGGTGCCCTTATCTGTGTTGATTGAGGAAATGGTAGCAGTGTACACATTTCCATCCTCAGACCAAAACGCATAACAAGAGTCCCCGACTTTCCACTGCAAGACACATCATGGAATTGATAAATCTGAATGGCAAACAAGATACACATAAAACAATGGAAATGCCCAGCTGTACCTCTCGGTCAGGAGATGCATTACACCTCTTTCTGCTTTTACTCTTTTTATTATTTTTTCGCTTAGTTCCAGGTTGCTCATTTTTAGGTGGCGCCATGTCATGCTCCCCTTTCAGTGCATTCTGGGGAAAAAAAGAGGAGACATGCCAAAATTAGAGCAAGAAAGAAAAGAAACTTGAAGGTGTGGTTGTACTCATATAGGAACAGCTAGGGGAAATTAGAATGCAAATGTCTTACCTTGAACGATGCTACAGCTTTATCGTAGGCTTTGATCAAGGCAGTGTCATCCCAAATGTCTGAATCATCGCTCTTAAGAGAGAGGACATCAATGCTCTCATGAAAATTATACTTTACTTCTTTTAATGATCCACAGTTAGGATGCACTATGATATTGCAATCATTTCAGCATTGGCAGATATGGGACAGATTTAACTGGTGTTGCAAACTAATATTACTGCTGCAGCTATCGCATCCTGGCAGAACGGAATATTGATCTGATGCTGGAATATCAAAATAAGAAAACTGCAGACATTTTAGCTTAATTTACATTTGGATATTTGATTGAAAAAATATTGCAAAAATATCTCAGATATATGTTTCTAACTAAAACGCAATCCATATTTTTTACCCTTTTAAGCTGCTAACATATACCCAATATTAAGGCTGCTTGATTATGGCAAAAAACATAATGCTGGACATTTGTGTCAATGTTGAGATCAGGATTAATTAACACAAATACTCACTTTGAAAACATAATGATCTTTTTATTGAAACTTTTGATGAGCAGATGAAATGAAAGGTGCTGACAAATGAATAGAAGGAGCGAGAGAGAGAGAGAGAGAGAGAGAGAGAGAGAGAGAGAGAGAGAGAGTGAGAGTGAGAGTTGGATGAGGATAGTCAACAAGTAAGTGCAGTGGATTAGCAAGGTGGACTTAAGAGAAGGTGGACTTATAGAGAAAGTCAGAAGGAGCTGAAAGAAAGACTTGGAGAAAGCATATGGCAGATGTCTAGAGAGGAGTTGTGGTTTTGTATGAGAAAGTCAGGTGTGGAAGAAGTATGTCAGAGTAGTATAGTATGTGTGTGAGGGCATTGTGACAGTGGTGAGATCTGCAATAGGAGTGATGGATGCATGTATGGTAGAGGTTGGATTACATCAAGGCTCAGTGCTGAGCCCGTTCTTGTGTGCAATGGTAATGGGCAGGTTGACAGATGAGGTTAGACAGCAGTCCATGTGGGCGATGATGTTTGCAGGTGATATAGTGGTTTGATGTGAGAGTAGGGAGCAGCTTGAGGAAAACCTGGAGAGGTAATGATATGCCAGCGCTGCCTAAAATGCAACGTTATGTTTAACGGTATCGGCACCGGCCTACGATTTTTCATCGGAATTTCTAAAAACATGTTTGTTGGATGCATATCCAACTATACCCGTGTCGTCTACAGATAGATTGCTACTTTCTCTGCTATTTTTTTCAGAGTCAGTAACTAACTTCACTCACTTTTAATTTAAACGATGCTAGTTAGCCTAGCCTAGCTCCCACAAACAGCAGTTCAAAAATTAGAGCCCATGTTGTGACCAGCTGATCAAATGCAACTTGTGTCACTTACTTGTCCAGCTCCACGGCGAAATATAACTTCATTGGTTCCATTAGCCATGAAAAAGCGCCTAAATACGAGCTGCCTGGAGTAAAAACAGTGGCCAAGTGCAACGTGCGTCGCTCGCGATGACGTTTAAACGCGCGACGGCACGGTCGTGGAGCAGTTGCCTAGCAACGCGCTGCTCGGCGTTTGTTAGCACTTTTTTTGTTAGCGCCCAAAGCGAGTAGCCTCTTTCTTTCAAGATCAGGTTTTCTCAATAAACTCGTCATGATAAACACAGCCTTGAGCTCGTTCGGTGCTCAGGTCGTGTTTGCCACTTCCAGCGACCAAGACCACCCGCCGGAAAACATCATAGACGGGTGAGTGTTAAACTATCAGCTCGTGTTTGTGTCGGACAGTGTGCGCACTGCAGTCTCACAGGGGAACACTCAGTAACATCATCACATTCTTCACACTCACACACACTTAACACAAGTCTGCAACGTCAGCAATATCAGCTCCGTCTCTTCGTTATGTGAACATGCAGTATTTGCACCTCCCTGGCAGAACTGGGGGAGATATTGGCCATTTGTTATGAGTTCATCTTTGGTCTTCACTTCTGAAATGTCACTACAGCAAAACAGAGACGTTCTGGGTGTCCACGGGCATGTTTCCTCAAGAGTTCATCATCAGATTCCCTGACAACATGAAAATATCCCTCATCTCCTTTCAGAGTTTCAATGGTGAGTCAAAAGTTACAAATTCTACTGCTGAGTTATGTTTTACTGTAAGTTGCTGATTTGTATAAGATCTGGACACATTTGTTACAGTGAAACATTTACGGATTGAGAAAAACACACTAGAAGAGGCCGATAAGTTTGAAGTCATAGCAGAGAAAGGTATGAAAACATACATAATGTCATGCTTCCAGCATTGAAAACAGAAGCTGACTCAGACTCACTTTGTGTTTTAGAGTTTGAACAGACTGACAGCGGTCTGCAAGCCAATGAGATATCTGTAAGTCCATCTTCCTCCTCTTTTCAATCTTGCCAAAGTCTGCTTTTGAAACTTGAACATGCACTTTGTTTTCTGCAGCTTGATGGCTCGACTGCAACACACTTGCGGTTTCTCATCGCCTCTGGATATGATCATTTTGTCTCGGTGCACAAAGTGGGTGTGCAAGCATGAAAATATACATTTCTAGATATTTATTTTTGATAAGCCACCAAAACTAAGTTGTACCCATTTGTAAAACACTTGTTTATAATGTTTTGTACTAAATACATGTTACAAACAAGTACTCTTGTTTACGTTTACGGCGTTTAGCAGACGCTCTTATCCAGAGTGACTTCCATGTCCTAATTACAGGGACAGTTCAGGGTTAAGGGTCTTGTTCAGGGAGCCAGCGGTGGTAGTGCGAGAGCTGGGGTTCGAACCTGGGACCTCTTGAGTCATAGGTCCGTAGGCAAGTAACCACCACTAGACCACCACCACTCTTGTGCAGTACTCTTATTAGAAATTCCCAACATAATCCAAAAAATTGTTGTGGAAATTCTCAATAGATTACATTATAGTCAAGAAGTACAAAAATTATAGTAAAACCTCAACCCATGGGATACACTTGTCAGTAAAAAGCAAATATCTGTACCACCACCTCTTATGTACTTTTAGGATTATTTACACTCACTCAAATCAGAATAAAACTACAGATTTTATTGCCAGCTATAAATTGTAAGTGGTGTTAGGTTTAGGAAACAAATTTCTAGATTACATGTGTGATAATTAACGGAAACATATGTTTCAAATAATTTTGCTGCATAATTTAGTCTCTGGCTCCCAGAAAAACTTTTAATTATTTCCCCACTACTTACAGTAATAATCAGAATCCTTGACAACACATACACACATATATATATTTAAATATAAATAATATAACCATTAATACAGGCTACATTAAACAGACTAGAAGTCAGCTGTCCAAAAAGCTGCTTTTGTGCAATTTAATGTCTGCGCTGATATTAAAAATAAAATTATTTTGTTCCATTTCAAGTTAGCAACAGTATTTTGTTTTGTTCTACATTTCCAGTTAGGTTGATGTAGATTTATGCTGCATTTAGGTAAAATACTACCTTTTAATTTACTATTTGCCAGGATGACGCTGTAAATAAATGTTTTTAATATGTCGGCTGGTTAAATAAATTTAAAAACTACACTAATTCCAAAGTGGCCAAAAAAAACAAAAACAAAAACAAACAAAAAACCAAGAGGCAGGAAACAAAACTTTTCATGACTTTACTACATGTCACACAGAGACAAAGACAAAAAAAAGAAAAAAAAAAGGAAAAAAAGTTTGTTCAACCTATAAAGTTAGTGTTCCATCTCTGTCCCCCAAAAAAGCTGGGGCGGAGATGCTTCACATTCTGAAGACGCCAAAGTTAGTCTTCCGCGTGGGAGCATTGAGAGCGGCGCTCAGACTGAGACCAAGGACAAGGCGAGTGTCAGCAGGGTCAATAATTCCATCATCCCATAATCTGATTGCACAAGGGGGTAAGGTACATGACATCAGAAATTATTCAAATCCATGGCACACACACACAAAAAAAAAAAGCTTAACGTTAAGATGGTCTGGGGCAAGTACTCAAATACAAGTCTGCACTTATTCTGGAAGGTTACCTGGCACTGGAATAGTATGGGTTTCCCTCTTCCTCAAACCGTTTAATAATGGGCTCCTTCATAGCTGCTTCCTGTTCTGCTGTGAACTACAAAGGAATTTGCATTTGAACACAAAAAGACTAAACAAAACATAAGATATTCAATATAAAAGACATCTGTGGAGCTGGAATGGACGAGATGGTGATGCTTACCTCTTTTCCTTCCCTGGCTTTCTGGTCTTTAGTGATCGTGGCCAGCACATTTGCTGCCTGTTCACCTCCCATCACAGAGATGCGGGCATTAGGCCACATATACAAGAACCGGGGACTAAGGAGGATAAAAAATAAATAAATAAAAAATTGGCCAGAACATTTCAGCAAAAATCATATCGTTCCCCCTAAATGTAAACAACTTAAACACAAAAGAATTCGTTTTGCAAATTGTACTGCAGAGTTGTTAAGGGAGCTAGAAAGGTACTTGGTGGGACAGTCAGAAAGGTGAAGAAAGTAGTACAAGGGGATGAAGCACAGGGCAAAAAAAAAAATTGGTGCTAATGGCTAAGGAGAAGGTGAAATGGTGCAAGACGAGTTTGGAGAATAAGGAGGGAGAAAAGGACCGTAACCAATTAGCTAGTCAGAAGGACAAAGCTGGGAAAGATGTGCAGCAGGTCAAGGCAATAAATGATAGAAATGTAAACGAACAAGCAGAGCTTGTTGAGGGATGGGATATTTGAGCAGCAAATTAATAAAGAGAATAAGAGAGTGAGAGACTGAAAATCGGATGACCGTGGACCAGGAAATGCAGCGAATTACCAAGATGTATGTAAGGTCGGCTATGAAGAGGATGAAAGATGGAAAGGCTGCTGGCCCAGATAACATAACGGTGGAAGCATTGAAGCATGGAGGTGTTTAGGAGAGATGACTCTGACTCTCTAACCAGATTGTTAAACAAAGCTTGGAAAGTGAGAGGATGCCTGAGTGGAGGAGACATGTACTGGTACTGATTTTCAAGAATAAGGGGATGCACAGAGCAAGTATAGAGAGAAGTTGAGCAGCCACAGCATTAAGTTATGGGAAAGAGTAGTGGCAGCTAGGTTAAGAAAAGAGGTGAGGATTAGTGGACAGCAGTATGGTTTCATGCCAAGAAAGTGCATCACAGACACAATGCTTGCTCTGAGGGTGCTTTGGTGCTTTGTAAAAAACACGCGGAGTTGAAGGTCTCTTTCAAATGAAATAAAAAGCCGAACTTAGGGCGCTTTGCAACCGCAAGACCCTCAGCTAGTGGCTAAAGAAATAAAATTGGCATGAAAATACTCCAATCACAGCCTTAAGTGTGTGTTTCTGAGCTGAACTTGTTTTCGTCTTGTATATGGGAAGCAGCGCGTGCGTGCGCCAGACTGGTTTTAAACATGTTATATTTTAATGTTACAAAATCACAATAATCTTCAAATTACAAAAAAAACAAACAAAAAAAACAAAAAAACAAATATAATACACTTAAACTTTTATTTATTTATTTTGCAAAGCCACAGGGAGCCGCAATGTAAGGATGAAAGAGCCGCATGTGGCTCCAGAGCCGCGGGTTGCCGACCCCTGGCTTAGGCAAAATGGAAAGATTGGAGAAGAAGAGTGTCAGGAGTGATCTGTGACAGACGGGTACCAGCGAGACTGAAAGGAAAGGTTTACAGGATGTGAGGCTTTGTTATACATGTTGGAGATGGTGAAGTAGAAGAAAAGACAGGCGCCAGAGCTGGTGTCAGTTAAAAGATGCTAAGATTTGCGGTGGGAGTGACAAGGATTATATTGGGAGATAAATGATGAGGATGGAGCTACCAGGCAAGAGGAGAAGAGGAAGGCCAAAGAGGTGGTTTATGGATGTGGTAAGGCTAGTGAAAGAATAAGATGCAAAAGACGGACACTAATAGCATTAAGCACCTGTAGGCTCTGCCGCACATGCCATAGTTTCCAGCTCCATAAGATCCTCCGACGATTAAAGTGATTTTAGGCACGTTGGCACAGGCCACAGCGGTCACCATCTTAGCCCCATCCTTAGCAATGCCTCCAGCCTCGTACTCTCTTCCCACCATAAAGCCTGAAACAAATACCAGAGTTTACATTAGTAATCAATGTCACTAAATACACCCTTTAAAAAATGAACGGTATGTTATTCTATGAAAAAAGGAACCCAGCTAGAATTTCTCTTGTGATACTATGCTCACCTGTGATGTTCTGAAGGAAGATCAGTGGAATGTTCCTTTGACAGCATAACTCAATGAAATGAGTTCCCTGAATGAAAAAAAAACAATTTTCAATGGTGTTTAAAAAGTCATGAAAAAGTCATACAGTACCCAGATTTTTAACTTTTTAAAAGAATTATCAACAATTAACTCAATTTGTAAAGTAAATCTAAATACGATCTAAAACTGGACAACATTCCAAAAATACAAGCAGACACACAAGCAGAACAAGGCTCACTTTCTTAGCTGATTCGGAGAAAAGGACTCCATTATTACCAATGATTCCAACTGGATAACCGAATATCCTAGAAAAACCTAGAAATGCAGACAAAGACAAGAATGAGTTTGAAACCCAAATTAATATTTGCAAATTACTGCTGAATCTAAATGAGTAATTTGCAGTCATGCACCTGTTACCAGTGTGTCTCCATAGTACGCCTTGAATTCATCAAACTTACTGCCATCAACGATGCGAGCAATCACCTGGTGATACAAATAAGTGAGTACTGAATAACGAAACGATCCAAACAGCAAAATCAAACACATCCATTACATACCTCTTTTATGTCAAAGGCTCGTTTCAAATTGTCTCCCACAATGCCATACAGCTCCTCTGCTGGGAACAACGGGGCCTCTGCTGGTTCCACAGCAACCTGGGAATGTGTATAATAAAGGCTGGCTATTCAAAGCATCTAGCAAATACTGCATTTTAAAAGAACAATCATTGGTCCTGAAATCTTTGATAAAAATGTTATTTAATTTGGAAAGTGAAACCATTTTCATTTGGGTTGCAACTTCAAAGTAAAAAAAAAAAAATGAAGCTGTAAAATATTTTTGTCATATAACCTGTGTTTGTCTCCTAGCCAGCATTAATGTTTTCAACAATCTGTGCTGCACTAGCCCTTTAACGGGATCACCATATTCGGTTGGTAATAACCACTGCATAACAGGAATATCCAACATGATGCTTTGGAGATGCTGTGACCCAGGGGTCTAGCCATCAGAATTTGGCCCAAGTAAAAATCAACCAGACACTTACACTGTAGGTATTTTATTACTTTTTTTACTCTTATAAGCCAAGAGCATGCTTCATATAAATACTCTGACATACACTGCATATTACCATTTCTGGCATCTTACCCACCCCTATACAGAACAGTAACGAACTTACATCCAACTTTTTCTTGTAGTTCAGGTTTCGCACAGCTTTCCGTGCCAAATGTAGAGCATGGTGGTCATCCAAGGCATAATGATCTGTCACCCCAGACATTCTGTTATGAAAGTCATATGAAATTATGTTAAATGAGGTACATCTAAAGAAGTAAATAAAATACTTCTTAATTCTTGGAAAAAAAAAAAAAAAAAAAAAAAAAGTATAGGTGAACCTGCAGTGAAGGTCAGCACCCCCAAGGTCTTCAGCAGATACTTCCTCACCTGTGGCAGCTTTGACCTAATACACAGACAGGCAGACAGACAGACACACACAAACACATTAAAAGGCTCATACCAAAATGGTTATATGCACACAAAATCTGTCCATCCGGCAGCCTAGATTTTGTCAGACCTTTTAAACATTGTATAAACTGGTTTGCAATGCTTACAAGGTCAAAAACCAAAACTACCTGAGCTCCATTGTAAACTCAAAAGCTACTTGAGGCAGGTGTGTGAGAATTTAGCCTTGAGGTTTCTAGGATGCCGATTAGTGGGTATACACTTCCATGACATTTTAGCTGCTTAAGCTTCTCAGCTTTATTTAGAAAACTAACATACTGTATCACAAGTGGTTGTCTACATTTGGAGTCAGGGACAGCTGTGTAAAAAAATATATTAAAAGTCATTGTAGTTAACATACCAGTGGAGGTCCACCTAGAAAAATGGTCCCTTGTTTGCGTACAATGATGCTTTCATCAGCCATGGCAGGGACATAAGCGCCCCCTGCTGTACAAGAGCCCATCACTACAGCAATCTGGAAAATACAAAGAGTCAGCTGGGCACTGTTCCACATAACTATTGTTATCCTGGGAGATTACGTTGCAACTTCTAGAGGAAACTCATTACTTGTGCGATGCCCTCTGATGACAGCCGTGCCTGGTTGAAGAAGATGCGCCCAAAGTGATCTCTATCAGGAAACACATCAGCCTGTCTGGGCAAGTTTGCACCCCCAGAATCCACTGCAGATTAGTTCACAAAAGAACTAATTAGGAATTGCCATCCTAAACATTTTGGATGCTTTTTTCTGACTTCAATAATTTGTTTTGATTATCATTCTTGTGGAAAGAATCAGATGAAAGAATTAACTGATGGAATATGATACACTGATGCATTTTATAACCACTATTAAAAACCTGTATTCCATACTGAGACGGTTGTGTGTCTCTGACATACTTAACTCACCCAGGTAAATACATGGCAAATGGTTCTGTTGTGCAATCTCTTGTGCACGAAGGTGCTTCTTTACAGTAACTGGATAATAAGTGCCTCCTTTAACAGTGGCATCATTTGCTACAATGACACATTCCACCCTGAAATGAACAGAAACAGATTTATTTAATCAACTCATGCCGTAACATGGAAAAGATGCATTCTACTTGGTTACTTCCCATCTCTATCTAAAGGGTAATTAGGGGTACAGTTTACAAGATCATTCATCACTCTTCCTCACCCGGACACCCTGCCAATGCCAGAGATGATTCCTCCAGCAGGTACCTCCTCATTACCGTACAGCTGGTAAGCAGCAAACTGGGAAAATTCAAGAAAGGGAGATCTGCAACCAGAGACAGTGGTTCAGTGCGGACCAAGTGATCATTTGAGGGCATGCTGGGTAGACACTAGTACTGACCAACACACACACACACACACACACAAAAACACTCATGCACTTGCATCTTGTTGTGCTTACCCCGGGTCCAGCAGTCTATCAATTCGTTCCCGAGGCAGAAGCTTTCCTCTGGAAGTGTGGAGTTTCCTTGTCCTTTCTCCTCCACCTTTGGAAGCAGAAATACCGTGTGACTGCTTATGTCAATGTAAAAAAATAACTGCCACGACTTTCAAACATTACAGATTTAAGGTGCTGTATAGTTCATCTTATTAGAGTTCATCTTATTATATAAAGGCTGCTCAATTCATTACTTTTTAAATTTGATTGCAATTTTGACATTCAGCGATTTTAAAAATAAAATAATCTGCATAAAATGATTATAGACCCACTACAGCGGTAGAGACAATTTCAGACTTTCCAATCTAGCAAAGAAATATCGGTCCATCCCAGCCCGACAGTCATCTATAAAACCAGACCCTGTAAACAGGCTGGTGTTTCAAACTGAAAGCCTTTAAAGTGACTATTTTTTGTCATTGTGAAACATGGCACAGCACACTGTGAGCCACAACAATATTCAACCTTTGCCTTTCACCCATTTACACCCTGCTGCAGCTATTGAAAGTGCCTGGGGAGCAGTGACAGGGACGGTATCATGCTCAAGGGTACCCCAGGGAAACCTACTGAACTGGGATTCGAACCCACAACCTTCCAATCCTGTATAACCACTAGGCTTTAGGATTACTTCAGATGTTTTCTATGGCCTGTAACACTGCACATATTATTACATTTGAGCTGATTTATTTAAGTATTATCCATATTGATGTGTAATATTTATTATAAAGTATTTAAAGTTAAAAGAAAATGACTAGATAATGGCTAGATAAAGTTTTTTATTTAAAAAAAGGTTCAATAAATGCATGCTGTTTCTCCAAAGTCAATGACTCACCGAGTTCAATAACCATAATCTCGACCCTGAACCCAGTGAAGGAGTCTGATCTTACGCAGCTTGACCCCAGTGAAGGAGTCTGATCCTACCCAGCTTGACCCCAGTGAAGGAGTCTGATCCTACCCAGCTTGACCCCAGTGAAGGAGTCTGATCTTACCCAGCTTGACCCCAGTGAAGGAGTCTGATCTTACCCAGCTTGATCTTCTCTGCCCTTTCCTTCAGCTCAGCCACCAGCGCTCGCATTCGCTCATCGTTTTCCTGTGGGGACAATTAAGTTTTAACACCCAAAAAAGACATTTTACACCAGAAATAACTCCATTACAACGCCAACTAATACTTCCATGTTGACAAACGTGTCACTGCGCAAGATATTGCTATTTGAAAGTCCCCTCACCCCCACAGACGCTAACAGCAGTTTATAACAAAATATCTCCTATTTCTGATGGCCGGAGTGTGTAGAATTGTAACCGAGGTTGTAGACCCTGTTTTAATGGCTTACGACTTCAAACGTGTTGCAGTTATTTCGTGCTAACACTTGGCACTACAAGAGACCAAGGACATTTCAGTCTTGCAGCAAGAGTCGCTCCTCCCGGCCACTCAGCGCCACTCGAGCCCGAGGCTTCAGTCTCGGCCTACCTGATAGACGGGAGACTGTGGGTCAACCTGGGAGCTCAAGGTGGCCACTTTATCCGCATGATACAGCCTCACTAACGCGCTCCTGCTCCTCCGGATGAAGGACACACAGGGTCGAAGAGTTTGTAGCATAATTTCTTCTTTATAAATCTCGCATCGTAGTATTTACATCACGAAATAAAAACGGGTTACTTTACTGCATATCAAAGCTGAAACCCCGCCCCCTTTGACGAGACAGCCAATGAAAACGGCCGAAACAGGACCAGCCTAATAGCACGTGATGGAAAGAGTGTGTGATGGTGGAGTGTGTAAAGTGGGGACCAAAGGGAAAAGAAGGGCTTTAAATCTGTTTAGTTGAAATTGTTTAGGTGTGACATGTAGTTAGAAGGAGGACACTCAAAATCAGCCTGTATTTTTCCCTTAACATTAAACACTTTAAGGTGCCTTGTTCAAAAGTTTTTATTTTAAAGGAAACCTTATTTTACTTGCAACAAAAAAAGAGAACATTTCATTATTTAGTCTCCCCCAGTTTAATGTGAAAATGAATAAAAAATAAAAAAAGAATCTCTACTGAACTGTACCACCTTTATTTAAATTTTTTATTTTTTGGTTTCATTGTTGAGTGCATATAGACATCGATACATTAGGCTACTTCAAAAGAAACGGCCCTGGATCATAACTGAATCAGGTTACGCTGCATGATGTTTCGGACCTTCACATGAAGAATTTTCTCTAACTGGACATCTTTTAACAAATTTTTATTGAATTTCCCCAGGTCTATGGTGTTATCATATTAACCTCCAACTTTGGAACATAAGCTGAATTCTAAGAGAAACCAAATTAACAGGAACATGAAAAATAATTTTAATATTTAGGTTTAATATTTTGGCATCCAATGGAGTTGTTCATTAAACAGTATGACATTTCAGTGTGTAAACTGTAAATACCACAGTGCAATGTTAATCATAAATTATTAAAATAAATAAGGCAACAAGGAATGACATTTTAGTAAGGCTGCAAGATACAGAACTGCATCACAGTATGAACACATTCAAAGAAAATGAGGTACATCGCACTTGGTACAAATCATTGCATCAGTTACATTCAAATATAATGCATCCATAATGCCTAAGTCTAAGGAGAAAACCATTTCCATCAGGCATTTTTCAATAAAACTGAAATTCCATTAACAGGCAAAATGAATACAGGGCAGTGGTAGCAGGATAAAACCGATCCTTAACAAAATTGATTTAATCTGTGCAACTTAAACAGTACTTATAGCAGCGATTACAAAGTCTAAAATAACATGGCAGCATTTTGTTAATGCTAAATTAGAAAAGTAAAAATAAATCTTAAGCAGGAATCTCATGGATTGTTCAAAATTTCTGCATAATTCAGATATGTGAGTAAAACTATTTAGAGTAAGCTGTTGTGATATGCGCTGTTCGAAAGAAATTTATTGAATCATTTTTAACATGACAGTGTGGAGATGAGTTTGTCACACTGTCATTTTTTAATCCATTCATGAAGAGGTACATGTAGGGCATTTTAGAGTTAAATAGTACCTAAGGTAAACTTTTTTTGCTATTGTCAACTTTTGATATAATAGACAGCATCTGAAGGTTCATTTTGTATAATAAATACATGGTTATTATAGAGTTGCAGATATCACAAAAGTTGGTTTCATTCACCACAAATGAAAAAAACCCAATTTGGCAAGTTAACCACTGCACACATTTTTTATTTTTACTTGTTTACATCCTATTTATTTCCATAATTTCTGAAAAATAGTGGAATTCCCGCTCAGAGGCAGAAACTTAAACTTGCTTGGGTTTCCCTCTGTGAGAGGTAATAGATTGACAGTCTTTGGGGAAGTAAACCAGTCAGTCTCCATCTTCTACTTCAGTGAAAATGTCACAGAGGAAGAACTGGGACACTCTTGAAGGTTCATTTTCAGTATCTTCACTGGATGCAGGGGAGCCACTTTGTTTAGGAGTAAGGACGATGGAGCTCTTCTGCTTAATGCAAACAAACAAGAGACCATGATTACTGAATGGATTAACATGTGAAGAGTATCTAAATATTAGGCATCTGCTTAATTTTTACTAATGTTTAGACATGAACTACAAATTGCTAAGTCAGTAAAAAAAAAAAAAAAAAACAGTTATCAGACAGTTATGGAGCAGTTATCGGGGAAAATAAAGAATCGTGTAATTCTGCAACACATCTATGTTTGTTCCATTTGTTCTTTGAATATATAGAGGAATATAAAGGAATTTTTGTTCTAACAAATTTTTATACTTGGCATGTAAAATGCAATTACTTTTAATTTACACTAATCTTCCGTTTTTTTGGGTTTTTTTTTTTTTTATATAGACGTCATGTTTGAGCAGTCTAAGAGCAGGACTTTTGGTTTGTCACTGTCCAAAAAGAACACCAGCATTTCCATTTATGTAATTCATTTGAATGATTATTTTTTAAATATAAAAAGACAGTTCCCTTTTAACTTTGATTATATATGAGTGATAAACAGGCCAATAAAATGCAAATAAATAATTTGGATTGAAATCTTGTTACATTAACACTGCATGTTGAGAACATTTATTCTTCATTTGGAAAGTTACTTTAAGAGAACAGGAGATTTAGTTCAGGCACTGTTGGTACCAAAAGATGATCAAGGTTTCAGTATTCGTATCAGAAAAGGAAATAAATGGAGATATTGAGCCACTTAAAAAACACATTTTCATGAAACAAGCCTATGTAGCATGTATAAACTCTAACTGTTACCTGAGGAGTTACTGCCTTGAATGTGCTGGAGGAGATCCTGACTGGGGAGGACGTCGGGGTGGAAGAGTCTGAGGATGAACCTACGTCAGTAGTTCCTAGTTTTACACGAGGCAGGACAACCCTTGGCCAGAAAGCAGAATGTTTGGGAGACTGGGGGTCACTGGCTGGTGAAGGTTCCATCCTGAATGTTTTAGAAACATCTATTTGCTCCTTAGATGCTTGGTGAGACTCTTCCATTACCCTGGCTGCCCTGGTACACTGCTGTGTTGGTGAGATCAGGCCAGATTCATCATTTTTAGAGGTGTTGTCTTCGCCTTTAGCAAGTGTCCTTTTTGATTGTTTAGGTTTAACAGGCTTGGCTTTTGGGAGAACAGAGGAAGAAGCACACATCAATACCATCAGTATGACAAAAAAGAAAAGAAAAACACATTAGCAGTTGAAGGAGCTATAATATAGCATTCTAAATAAATACTAGGATTGTGAAGAATCACCCTTTACATGATCCTGCCCTCAGTTTCAGAGCCATGTTTACAGGATTGATTACAGTAAATCTGGCCTTATCTAGCTCAGCTAACCTCAGTTTTCAGTTCACAATTTGTGTACTGAAATGTGCTATGCTCAAAGTTTCAAACCAAGACTTTTAACTTATCAGAATCCCATAGCTGGGACACATTTCAGTAGTGATTGGAATCTGCAATTAGAAAATGTGTAGCTTTGTACCCATGTTGCTTACACAACAGGAAATGTAAAGTATGTCAAGAGCTTTACAAGCAACTTTTCCCATAATCTAACCCAGTAAAATATCTTATACTTATTTTTTATTTTTTTTAAAGGCCATGAACTACACTTTATAATCCTTCATTTGTTTCAATTACAGTTATTTTAAAATGGTGCCACTCTCTATGCATTAATCCTTGCACTAAACCAGGACTGTGTGTCTCTAGAAACAAGTTCAAAATCACAAGACAAACTAATCTTAGGGCCTTACCTCCACATCCAGCAAGTGATTTGTCCGTCTGTGACCCTGCTCGTTCCTCATTGGGCTCCTGTACATTTGTGGAAATATCTACTGATGTTTCCATCTATAGATACCAAGAATCAATCAATGATCTACTCTCTAGAAGGCTACTAATGGATTTATAGGACATAAAGTGATGAAACATACTCCATGTATCTTGGTAGAGAAGCTGCTTTCATCTCCAGAATCCTAAATGGCAGGAGGCAACAGAGCAATGTGAAAAAGAAGAGGGACAAAAAGTGAACTTACTTTGGCTTTTAAGCTCTTCTCCATTTGGGATGTTGCAGAGCAGTGTATTGCTTCCAATGCTGGTCCATCCTGTGCTGATTTTTTCTTTGCCCAAGATGTTATGGTCAGCTGACGTGTTTGTGAAACAGTCTGAGGTTGATTTAAAGCACTGTTGCCTGAATCAAGTGGATTGTTTGAGGATTCATTCTTCTTGAATGTTCGTTTTGCAAAAGGAAATTTCACCACAAGCTTGCCTTGTCAGCAAAAAAAAAAAAAGAAAAGAAAATTGGGGGAAAAAAAAAATGCATGTTCATCATGGTTTAATAAAAAAAATCTCACCATAAGGGAGTAAAGTATCAACAACTTTATTATTCAATCAAGTACAGATTGAATAATAAAATACCCGACTGTGCATTTTTACCTCGATTTCTTGAAGGGGATTTTTTCTCCACCAATACTGATGACTCTTTTAAAATCAACTGCTCCGATTCAGCAAATGATGGACTGGAAATGGTGGCATTATTTTCTTGCTGCAAGATTGAAAAGGACTTTGTCAGACAAATTGACATCTATGTACGAGCTAACTCCAAAAAAGAAAGCAAAAATGGAACACACATTACCACATTCTGTATAATATTTAAAAAAATAATTTAATAGGGATTTAAATGCAGGTTAAACTAAATTCATGCAGCAGAAGATTTGCAAATGCATTCCAGAAAGCATTGTGCTAAACAAAAGAAGAAAAATGACTAAACTAAGTCTGCAAACTGAGAAAACACTTTGAAAAAATAAAATCTTTAATAAAAAATAAACTTTCATACAAACAGAAATGTGATAAATTTGTCATCTTCTTTATCTGTATGAGGACAGCTTTTGACTCTTACCATCCAATCCTTGCTTAAATCTTCTCCAACCTGTTCTGTAACGGGCATTATAGCATCAGTCAGTGCCATCAGAGAAATGCTTTCATTCTCTTCTTTAATCTCTTCCACATCCACAGGCAGAGAATCGGGACTATGAAACAAAACAAAAGCTGAACACAATGCACCACGATGTTCGAGCTATTTTACCAATTCACTGTTTTTCTTACCATCGTGAGACCCTGACACTGCATGGCATGATCTGATGTCTCCTCTGTAACTTTTCTTCAAGGTTCACCACATCTTTGGATACTGCAGCTGGTTCTTCTTTAGGACAACCAAAGACCTTTACAGTCTCCAGCTTTGTAGAGCCTTTAGCCAATGTCCTCTTTACTTCCTGATCTCCTGGGTTCAGAAAAAAAAAAAAATCACTACTAATTGGAAGGAGTAAAGGAAAAAAAAAAATAAGTTAGCATTCAAAATAGGCAAAACTGCAAAGTAAAGAGCCTCCAGCTACCTTTCTCATTGGGGGGCATTTCACAGTCCTTTGCCTCTTGTGGCTTTTCTTTCTGCAGGAAACAGTTGAGGTAGGGTCTTAAGTGAGATCTTAAGTCTTAAGTTGTATGTCTTCAGTAAATTCAGCTGACCATACATTTCTGAATAAAGGATAAAAGAAATCATCCCCACACACACACACACACCAAACTTATTTTCTCAAGGTGAAGCTCCTGCATCTTTGAAAGATTGTCTTCCTTTTTATGAGGACTGTTCTCGATAAATGTTAGCCAGTCTTTGCTTAAATCATCTTCCATTTCCTCAGAAACAGGAACAAAGACATCAGGCAACACCATGTGAGAAACACCCTCGCAATCCTCGTTAGCTGCCTCCGTAGTTGAAGACCTAAAAAACACACACACGCAATGTAAACTGTAATGTCTTTAACTACAAACAAGGCTAATGATTATTTACCAGGATGAGGCATGTGTTACCATGAAGTTGTGTTCTCCGTCTCACTAAAAGGTATGCTCTCATGGCTTCGTTGCAAGTTTTCTTCTTCATGGGCCGCTGAAGAAAAGCTTTCATTTGAGCCTGACTCCATCGGACGTTTTACTGTAGTATCTCCTGTTACAAGCTTTGTTGAAATCTTGCCAGCTTTTTCTTCAAGCTCAGGTTCTTGGGGTGCTGAGATGGTTTTGGATGAGTTGGACTCAGAAGCTTCTAAGTAATGAGGCAGTTTTGAGCTTTGGCTTTTAATGGATTTTCTCAATTTGGGCTTCACTTGTAGCTTGGCTTAAAAGATAAAAGTAAGAAAATGCTGGTAAGAATATAAAATAAATTGCGGACAGTACAACAGTTAACTGTAAGTGTCCAAAATGGCCATAGTCACTTTTTCCCCACCTCTTCTTCTGGGCGGTTTGACTTCTTGTGAAGATGGTGTTAGGTCAGGTGTGGTCTTACCACCTTGAACACCTGCCATCTTTCCCCCCTGAGGAAAAATATTTAGGTAACATTTTTCCTTGATTTTTTCAGTTTGAACAACAAACCATTTCACGAAAAAAAAAATTTGGAGGGGCTACTCACAGGCACTGTTGACTCCATACACACGTCAACTTGCTCTTCAGAGGGAGGATCCATACAAGAGCCCTGGTGCACTGGGCCAACACTAAACCATCATTGAGGTAATGCCAATGAGAAAATTATCAATTAGTTATTAACTGACACACAAAAAAACACAACATTTGAGGATTTTGTTTTTTTATCACCTTGAAAGGTTAATAATGCATGGTGTCATCTGAGAGCTTTGCTGCAAATCTTTTTTTCCAGGGGGATCCATTACTGAACTTTCTTCAGCTTTTTGTGTAAACTGCAGTTTGGGAGCTTCTGAGAAATCCTCCATAGAATCTTGCTTTGATTGAGGTATTGCTTGCATCTCAGCATGGCATGAAACAGCTTGTGAGGGGGCTGGTTGATCAGTTTTTGTGTGTTCTTGTGTTTCTCTCTCCTCTGACAGTGACTGTGTTTGTTCTGAATCCTGTGTGCCACTAGACAATGGGATGGGCACTGCTGTAGAATATTCCTCCTGTTGGCATATAGTTTAGGTATGTAACTACAACACAACACTTCTGCACACAAGTACAACGTACATGTAAAAGCCTATACATGCCTGGAAAGCACCTACCTGGTCAAGCATGCCTGTATAAGCTTAAAGGTGCCAAAAAGCATGTCTCCCCTTCGACTCTTATTAATTTACTTTGATTACGACTGCAGAAGTTCTAATAAGGTCTTCCCAGAATACACATGTTCTTTAGCAAAATCTCATTGAAATTTACATACAACACTAATAAACGGACATAGCTGAATGTCTATAGATCAGTGCTAAAATTAGGGAAAGTAATAAAGCTGCAAGTCTGAAAGTCTCAAAATGAGTGGAGAGAAGAGTCAGTGTAATGCAGAAAAGGGCCTCTTCAGGGTTCTGGCTTATAACTGATCAGCAAAACAGACACTGAATATCAGCTATTTGAGATGATGTGGAAAAACAAGTAATTTTGCCCATATCGTCCTATCTTGGATTAAAAAAATTAAATAAAATGTACCCTTTTTAACTGTTCACAGGGGGTGTTGTCCCTTGCTTGATCATCTTCAATTTCTGAGACAGGAACAAAGATATCAGCCAACACCATCTGTGATGCACCTCCATACTGCTCAGCGTCCTCCAGGTCTGGATGATGGACTGAGCCAGCACTAGAGTCAATGTTAATTCTGATCATTATTTCAGACCATTCAGATAATCACTTTATCAAAATGCTTTAAGTTGAGAGGCATCCTCTTACCATTTTGAGACTTTAACAGTGAACGGGGTGCTCTGATGCCTGGGGTTCAATCCTTCATGTGATTCTGTACCCTCTTTGTGTTTAGACTTGAAATCTAGACTTGGTTCCCCCTTTGTAGAAAGCTCAATGGCCTCATCCTCTGCTAAAGGTTTTGTGGTGTGCAGAGATGTTTGAGCCAAGCGTTGTTGGACATGTTCTCCACCAGGCCCTGATTAATTGCAAATGCAAATTTAATGTCAGTAACTACTACTAACCAAACAAAACTAATACACAAACACTGTCACTATTAGAGGTCACTGGTGACCACAAAAGCATACCAATGAAACGTAGTAATAAAATTAATTGAAATAATTTTAGAGGAAAATGTTTAAATAAAGATGCCCCTTATGTAGATGCTGGCAGCGGTGGTCCAGTGGTTAGGGAGTTGGCCCCAGGATTGGAAGGTTGTAGGTTTGAATCCTTTACCAGTAGGTTGCCCTGAAGTACCCTTGAGCAAGGTACCATCCCCATCCCTGCTCCCTGGGCGCTTTAAATAGCTGTCCCCTGCTGCACGTGTGTGGGTGAAACGCAGAGGTTGAATTTAGTTGCGTTGTGCTGCGTTCCACAATGACAAGGGTAGTCACTTTCACTTTTTGTGTGTTTTTTAGTACATGAGTATTTCTTCAGTACTTAAAGAACACTGGCCAAAATTAATCAGTCCTTTTGAACTGAATTTAGCACTATTAAGACCAAGATTATTTGAACATTATTTGGGGGATTTGTATTATTATTCTGACTACTATTTTTTTCCCCTCAGTTCCACAGCAAAACTACAACTAAATCCTAATGCAGATTGGGTATCAACATGTATATTTCAATATCTTTCAATATTGTGATGTTATGCTACTGCCGTATCATTCCTCCCTAGTGCTTTTTGATTGTTGGACATGAAAACAAAAGCAAAAGAAACTGGAAGCACAATTATCAGTGACGCATGTTGTAATTATATTATATTAAAAAAAAAAAAAAAATCCAGACAAATAAAAATCTGAAGACATTCCTCCTACTTCTCCACTCACCTGGTGCAGTATTTTCTTCCATGACCGATAATCTTCCTGATTTTTCATCTGGACCAATGATACCCAACGACTCATTCTGTGAAATGTTCACAGAGTCTTTTTGAACAAATCCAAGCTCCAAGGATAGCGAGCCACTAAAATCAAGCCGATACACATTGTCAGGAAAAACTGTATAAACAACGCTATTTAAAACAATGTAAATAGGAATATTCTAGTGCTATCCAAGTGTAACCTGGGAGACTCCGCGGAAGATGGTAAAGGAGGATGCTCTGAAGACAGCAATGGAGAGTCATTACTGACTGAAGCCTGGTATGCTTCAGTGACAGGGATCTCATATAAAGTCAAAACGAAGGTGGGCTCCTCTTCACTGTTATCATCTGTGTGAGGACAGCGGAAAGTGAAGAGATGACGGAGAAAAGCATTTTCATCAAAACACTGATCTAAAACACACGTGTCTCATTCAATGTCATTTGCCAAAAGAATAAAGCTCACCTTGAGTTGGCGGAATGATCCTAGCAGGTGCACATAATTCCTGTCCAAATAAAATTGTGATTTAGACATCCTGGCATCTTCAGAACAAATCCACTTGATTGAATCTAGAACTCTGCACTGCTCTTTGGCTTAACTTACCTCAAAGTTCCCAGTAATATGTTCTGTTCTTTCTTGCTCTGCTGTCTGTGTGGGTAGAGGACAAGCACATGAGGCATCCACCGTCTTGAAGTTTCCTGCTATAGGTGAACAAGGCGGAATCCTGCAAGAAAGATGTAACCTGGACACTCCGTTTTGAAATGCTGATGCAATCTGGGGATGGGAGTTGTTATAGTTTTCGCTATTTGAATAGACACATTTTACTACATACAGTTTTCAGCTTTCCAAATAAAATAAATCCACTTTTTAAAATTATTTTTTCAATTCATTTAGCAAAGAGGGCTCTACCTGATACTGTGTTTTATTTTTTATATTGAAGGTGTATATATCTGATATATTTCAATATTTGGCCTACATATGTTAATACTGTACAAGTATGAAACATTTCTAGTAAGGCAGCGCTTCCACATACGCAATATAATTTGCAGAACTTTCAGCAGCTAACTTGCTCCCGTTGAGTAGTCTGAGCAGTTGAGAGTTTACCGATAACCCTTTCTTGTTCCACTTTTGGTAGGTTCTATCCACTGTATATTAGGAACACCCCACAAGACCAATCTTTCTGGAGATGCTCTGAGCCAGCTGAATGTTTTGAAACTGTAACTATAATCACATATTGTATCAATGCCTTTTAATTAAAAAGGTGAGGTAAATCTAAGATATGGGACACTTTGAGTGAACAATACTACGATACATAGTTTAGCACAAAGTTTAATCATCGTGCTCATTTCTAGATGTAAAGATTTTAATGGAGATTTGGAACTCACGTATCCATGTCACCAATGTTGCTCTTTTTCACAGAAGCCAATTGTGTCTGTTCAGAACTGTCTTTGCTTAGAGTCACTGTAACGTGATCCTGATCTGGCACTGCTGGAGATGCACCACTGGAAACTGGAGATTATTAATAAGAAAATACACAAAATAATTGGCCAAGAGTTAACAAACAATGGGCAAAAAATATTAAATGTGTAACATTCTCTTTGTACCATTGATTGTTTGGTTCTCACTGCAGCTTTCAGGGCCTTCAGCAACAGGAGCAGGGACTGGGAAGAGCGAATCTTCCGATGATTTAGATTTCATACCAACTTCACATGATTGGGAACTCTCTTTATCCCCTGAGAACCTTTTCATGCTTGAGTCATGTTCAATACCACTGCTCTGAGATACCTGCTTACCTGAGGAGACTCAATATCAAGACAAAATATGATCACTCATTGAAAATTAGTTTTTGTACAATAACTCAGTTACTCAATAAAAAATTATAGGAATCAGGTCTTACTTTTCCTAGGCCCTGTTGTTTTTTGATTTGGAGAATTGTGTGTGATTTTGGATGCTCTGCTCAAGTTAGGTTTAGGCTTTAGCAACCTGCTCCTCCTCTTCAAGGTGACATCATGTTCAGAAGAAATTAAAGCACCAGAAGATAATGTGGTGCTGCTAATCAGACAAAAGAGACAGTTATGGCAAGACATTTAAGACACATTCTGTAGCCACATTGTTATTGCGATTAATTACCTGGATGTTGTAGCTCTCTCGATTTCTTCCTGAGAACCTGGTGTCACCATGATAGATTTTTTCGATCTCTCCAAAATGTCAGACGGTGCAAGCTGAGACCCAAGCAGGTCCTTTTCCTGAGAAGCCTCTGAGAAAACTGGTTCAGTCACCATAACCCCTTTTGTTCTCTTCTCTATTTCTGAGGTTGCCACAATAGATCCTTTTGACCCCTCCTTAATTTCTGGTGTTTCTCCTACAGAGCTTTGTGGCCTGTCCAGTATTTGAGGAGGTGCAAGCAAAGATCCAACCAAGTCTTGAGAATTCTCCTTAATTACTGATGCAGCCACCGTTGACCCCTCCTTTGTCTCTAGGACTGTCAAGTCAGACTTGTGTGCCCCCTCATTAACTTCTGCCACTTCCACAACATATCCCTTTGATCCTACTTTAATATCTGGTGTTGCATCTACAAAGCCCTGTGACCCCTCTTTCATTTCTGGTGTTGTCAATATTGAGCCCTGTGATCCCTCTTTAATTTCCAAGGTTGCCAAGACAGGCCCTTCAACTCCCTCCTTAATTTCTGGTGTTCCCACCACTGAGCCCCGTGACATCACGATCTCAGAGGACAGAGACCCTTGTGACTTCTCCT
This sequence comes from Hepsetus odoe, assembly GCA_017165825.1. Taxonomy (NCBI): domain Eukaryota; kingdom Metazoa; phylum Chordata; class Actinopteri; order Characiformes; family Hepsetidae; genus Hepsetus; species Hepsetus odoe. Next base: position 12,080,947 of record CM029390.1, on the reverse strand, counting down.
TGACGTCTCTGGTTATTTGTGAAGGCGTCTTTGATTCCTCTAAAACACCTTGGGATGCAAATAAAGCACCATGTGCCTCAACTTCAGGACATCCATCGATTAAGGCTTCATAAGTCAGAGATGTATCAGATTCTGTGTAGACAGGACCCTCAGAAGCAGTCTCCAGAGCAAGAGGAACTTCAGGTTTCTTTGCTGCCGTTGTCATGTCTATGAAATTGTCATTGTTTAATTGCTTGTATATGATTTTAAAATGTTTTTGAGGTTGTATGAACACAACTACAGTCTTACCTTTTTCTGTATTGGAACTGATCTGAGGTTCAGGACGTTCTAAAGATGTAGTGACAATGCTAGCTTGATAGTTGACTGCATGTAAATAGACAGATCATTAAAAGGAAAAGTATGGAAGCACAAGAACAAGCAATCGCTTAAATGGTGCTAAAGTGGAAGTTTCATGAAAACATTTAAGAATATTTTATTTTCATGTGTTTACATATGAATAAAAGTAAATGGGATTTCTACAATACAGATCCAACTGCATAAGTGCACTATGTATTTAAATATAAATTATATCTGTATATACTTTATTCTGTCACAATAGTCTGTATCGTGAACAACTCATCATATCATACCTTAAAAGGCATATAAAATTGGTGCCCCTATGAGGAAGCTAAGCCAAAAAAGCATTACTTTATGCCCACTCAACATGGTCAACAGTTTAAAAAAAAAAAAAATAAATCATGCAGGTAATAGCTTAAGACCTTACCCTCTGATCGTAAAGAAGAAATGTTTGTTGGGGTTGAAATATAATACTTTTCCTAAAAAGATGGTAGAAGTAAAACAGAAAGATGGTTAAACAAAGCTTCTTGAGATTCACTAATTGTATTTCAACAACTGAAGCTAAAGCCTCTCTGCTCACCAGCACAGGCTCAATTAATCCCATGTCTTCTTGGTTCTCCTCAAAGGCGACACTAGATGAAGCTTCCTGAGGTTCGTCCCCATGTTCTTCAGACTCAACATAACCTGCTTCAATATTTTCTGCTAAAAGGTTGCCACACTGGAGTTGAAAGGACAGGTCTGTGTTTATTGACAAATCCAGAGGACTCACTGATGGATCTTCTTCAGGTGTTTGATCCTGAGCATTAAGGATCATATTCACTTCTTCACGAGATAACACCACCATTGGCCTTCTCTGTCCTTTGTAGAAAAAAATATTTTTAAACATTAGAACATTAAGCATTAGGGAACACGTTTTAATTCTAGATTGAACCTACCATCTAAATGATGAAGGCATGAGAGGTCAATCAGATCCTGACATAGAAGAAGAAAAAAAAAAAGTGTGATTACACTGAAATGACAAGTGTTTGATGAGCATACATATTCATAATTAATGCAGCATAACATTTCATAAGTCCTGTAGCTCCTAAGAAAAACTATAGAAAGAAACTGAAGACACCAAACATGTGTTTCATAATAAACTGTGTAAAGAAAAAGGTGGCCTCACCACATCCAAGGAGGTCTCTGCTTCTGTTTCTGCAGATTCCTGAATGATTTGTTCTGGCAGAACTGTTGGACTCTTGGAACTGATATCCTCTGCGGAAGATCCTGAATCATGCTCAGCCTTGTCTTGATCCTTTATTGCTTTTCCTTTCTTCTTTCCAGCATTCAGACTACGTTTTGCTTTTTCTGCTCTTTGCATCCTTATTTGCTGTCCAAACTTTTCATTAACAGCTGGTGATTCAGGTAGATTCATGCAGGGTAATGGCTCATTACTTTCCTGCTGGACCTCAGAAAGGCTGAGTACATTTTTTACCCTGAAATGTTGCGGAAAAAAAAACAAAAAAAACCCAACAACTTAAAAATTAAAAGGCTTTTTTGCATTATGGATGTGGACTAAATGGTTAACAAGCAAATACTTTTACTCTTAAAGGTTATTTGACAGCTAAAAGCTCCCTATTGTAGAGATCCTGCTGCACATACATGAATGCATTCAAAACCCAGCTTCATGAGGTGCCTTGCATCAAAAAAGGTTTGTGAAAACGACGATCCATCTAGTACCTTAATTTGAACTCCATATGGGAATATCCTTGAAATTAGTACTGATGAAAAAAGGCATAAAATAAAACATAAGCATGTTTAAAACAGTGACTAGAGATATACCTTGGGGGAGTCCTTTCCAGCACAACCAGTGCTTGTTTCTGAAGTTGTTCGGCCTGTAAACAACTGATCCCTTCCTACAAGAATGAAATATCTGTTACAAATTTATAAACAATCAGAGAAGACACCATGATGGAGGAAAGATTTTAAGTGAGTGCTACCATTTTTAGCAACATGTATTTGACATAATGCTAAATAATAAAGAATTGTATCTTCTTCAGAAACAAAAAGACAGCAGCTGAGTGCATATTAAAAACACAGCAATCGATTTCTCGTTTGACAAAGCTTATGAAAATAAGCCGATCATCAACCAATGGAGTTGTTGGTCTGAGTTGGGGAAACCGTATTTGTGAACATATTTTGGAAGCTTTTACAGTGGTTCAGAAATGGAAGTGAGGGAAAATTATTTTTTTCAAGAATGTTTTCTTCATTGCTTTTAGCAGTCAGATTTGAAAACTGTTTCGCTGCAGACCCTCACTTCTAACACTACAGCTTGTTCTGATCTTTGTATTTACTGTTACATACCTCCGAAAATGTGCTGTTATTCTCATACTGACTCTCTTGAATCATGTCTTCAGCCTCAGCAGTAGCTTTTGATTCAGAGGTTGCAGTATGTCTACCTATAGCCAGATTAGGCACTGGTTTCTTTAGATGCCTAGGTGACCTTCGAGGAGACTTATCCATCACTGAAGCTTCTCCAACGTCTGCATCTACTGAAGCTTCTCCAACGTCTGCATCTACTGAAGCTTCTCCAACTTCTGCATCTACTGAAGCTTCTCCAACTTCTGCATCTACTGAAGCTTCTCCAACTTCTGATGTTCTTTTATCTTCCACCGTGCCTGAAGACACACCCGAAAGCTGAAAAAACTCAAAATACCTGAGACTAATAACATTGGACAATTGATATATTTCAGTCAGTCAGTCAATATTTCTGGCCTTAACATTGCTTCTTTAGTAAGGCTGTTATAGCAAACCAAAACTGCAAGACACACCAGTAAGCATTGTGTGAACATCATGCCTGCATCAAATGTCAAATCCTTTAAGGCAATAGTATGTCACACAGTATTAACAAAACAAAAAAGCAAGTCTAAAGATTGTCTGAGGCAAATGTGGGATCATGGCTTGCAAGTCACATGGTGCTTTATGGTGTACATATGCTAAAGTCTTACCTCAAAGTTTTTAAACGTTTTCCCTACAATTCCTAGAATGAAAAACAATGTACCTTTCTGTGACTTCTTTCTCTTTATCATCTTTGTCTCTTTGGCTGGTTTACTTTTTTTAGGATCAGCTTCACGAGAGCGTCTGTGCTTCTTTGCAGCAGTCCCAGTGCTGTCTTCTTCCACAGAGCCATTTTCTTCATTAGCACCAACAGAATCCTCAGCTGCCCCGCCAACTGTGAATTTCAAACCAGAAAACCCTGAAGACTTGTTCCTCTTTTATGTTCATTTTGCATCTGATCCCAAAAGTCGAAACAAATTTAGATTTGGTAGAACTGCCATTACAAGATTTTAATTAGTCAGAAAATGCTAAATGTCAGCAAATGTTAATGAGGTCATAAATTTTCAGCATCAGTAAATGTCATCTGAAGTCAAATGTAGACTGGCACCTTTGAGTGACTTTTTGGCTCGCTTGCGCTTGCCTCCATCAGCTGGAGTTTCATCGTGCTTCTCTTCTTCTACCTTTTTAGAGCGTTTGCGCTTCTTTTTCAGAGCACAGGTACTTGAGCCAAGCTCATCCTTCTTAGCAGCATTCACAGTCTCATCACCTGCACTGAAAAGGCCACTTTCATCTTCTGCATCACCCTCAGGAGCGCGCATCTCTAAAATAAACAATACCTTTGAATCAAATGATTTGGCACAAACACAAAATCTACAACATGCACATAAGTTGACCATCTCCAAAGCTTTTAAACAATAGCATTAAAAGCTGACTAAATAGTACTGTTTTCATTTTTTTTTCTTCACAACATAATGTACTGAATGTCAGACATTTCACTGACATTCATCCTTGGCAGATATTTATTTTAACCTTTAAAGACTTCACTAAAATGTGCTGATCTCTGGTGGACAGTGAACTCTTCTGCTCTCTGGCCGAAAGAATTTATAGACCAGTCAAACCCACCTTCTTAGTATAGTTAGAATTTTGTTGTTTGCCTTTATAAAGCCAGGATGAACATTCTGTGAAATGTGGCACAGTGTGTTTATGTTCACTTAGGTCTGTAAAGGATGGCAAACAAAATACCAAAATGTAACAAAAACTTGAATTACATTATAATTGTCAGTGTTGACAATGTTTGATAAATCTTTACTGTAGGGTTCTGTTCTTAGGACTACAGAACATCTAAAGAGCCTTTCATGACAACTGATGTGAAGGTAAAAAGACTTTTATAAAAGTTTATTTTATTAATAATCGGCTCAGGAAGTCCAGTCAACCCATTACACTTTCTGAGGTGAAATTGTAAACCTTATATATAGTTATAGTAACCTTATATAGAAGTTATAATGGTAGTAATGAACTTATTACTGTTAATGTAAGCTAATGTCAGGTAACAAAATAAGACTAACATAGATGCTACAGTAAAAATCCCTTTACTTTTGTCCTTGTCCCACCGTGCCTTACACTAGTTGAGCGTTCACAGACTTTGTTGACCTAAATCTTACCCCAGAAGATAGCCGGAAGTTGCACCTGTAAACACTTACGTTATTAGTTAAAAACTCGAAGAGAATCTATTAAAAACTGGAAGGGAGGCAGTCTTGAACCACTGCAGCTTTGAACTAATGGTAAGCAACCTTCATTAATAGGGTGCCGGTTTTAGATAAGGTAAGATCACATCAGTATTGGGGTATCAGCTTTAAGATTTTGGTCTATTGGTGGAGAGATGGTACAGGTGGGGAAACATAGGTGTCGATCATGGTGGCATTGGGAAGTATTGGTGGAAAACCATCAGTGGGCTGGAATAATGTAAATGTCAAAGGAGGAGTCAAGTGCATGAATTGTATTTAACGTCGAAGGCTGGTATGAGCGAATTGGAGCTGCTCCCGCTGGACCACGCCTGCTGAAACTCTTCATTAAATGTGGTCAATCTCTTTGACTTCGTTTGATTTCTGACTTAGAAAAAGTTTCTGACTTAGGCTCACACTTCAATTTTCCAAGACAATGCCAAGTACCCTAAGCAACGTTGACCTACAAAAAAAGCGTTTCCAAATGTTTTAAAAGCTGTTAGTAAATCAGTGTGTTAAATGATCTTATAGTGGTTAGGCATTAGGCCTCAGAATTGGAAGGTTGTGGGTTTGAATCAGTAGGTTGCCCTGAAGTACCCTTGAGCAGGGTACCATCCCCAGCACTGCTCCCTGGTCACATGATATGGCTGTGCTCTCTGTGGATGGGTTAAATGAAGAGGATGCATTTTACTGTGGTTCATTGCGCTGTGGGCTCACAGTCACTTTCACTTTGTGTACGCTAAAACAGTCAAAAACTAAAATCCATGGACTTTGATAAACTTATGTTTATAATTACCTTTTTTGGTTTTCTTAGCACGTTTACTCTTATTTATTTTGCCTTCTGCCACATCACACTCCTTGTCTTTAACCTCGCTTGTGCGTTTGCGCTTCTTTTTAGCAGGGACAGAGCTGTCCGCTTCATTCACATTAGGAAGGCCTTCATTCTCCTTTTCTGCCTCCACATACCCTCCTTCCTCCACATCCAAGTCTTCATCATCCCCAGAGATGCTGAGACATTCATCTTCATTGTGTTTTGCTTTTTTACCTGATGGATGGATAGACAAAATAACACCAATATCTGAAACAATCTTCTCTACTGCACTTCGGACTTTTACAGGGCACTTTCATTATTGCTTAAACCTCAGAGAAAACAGTGTTACCTCTGGCTTTCCCACGTTTCCTAGGAGTTTTCATCACCAGTTTGACGGATTTTCCTTTTTCTTTATCTTTAGCCAAAACCTTTTCAAGTAGAAAGCTAAAAAACTCCCTGTCGAATGGTCGCTTGTCTCCTTGTAGGAGAAACAAAATGTCAATAGGTCATCAAAATCTCCGAAATATCGTAACTTACCACAAGTCTGAGTGTTATGCAGGCAGACCTTTTGCAACAACATAAGATCACACTGTATACAATCGGATTTTTGGAACTCAAATAAAATCTAAGAAAATAAAATCAGTTTTCTGAATATAATATACTGATATTTTTGCTCTAGTGTCAGACAGCCTTATTCTCCAATGAACAAAAGTGAAGAAAAGATTATAAAAACAAAAAGAGACAAAGCACTCACTGAAAGCTTTGTCAATTCTCCAGCTGTTCGCTTTCTCCTCCCTCTTAAATTTGTTCTGGAATCAATTCAATTTAAAAAAAGAACAAAAAACACAGGTCAATCACATCATATTGCCTCGCAAAGACATTAATATAACAAAGTACTGAAACAGTAACTGTTGTTAAAAACCTTTGAATGAACAAACAACCAAAAAAAGTACCTTAATCTCAGCACGGCTACGGTGAGTTAACAGCTGACCAATGAGAGAGAAATCTGTGCCCACCATGCTTATGGCCAAGAAGAACATGTCTGTTTCTGAAACAGATAAACTTATACTCTATAAAAATGTATACATAATATATAATATCATGAAATGTGTTATAACATATACATGTGTATTACTTTTCATGTAAATAATTAATATAGAAAGCCTGAAAAAGTGCATATACTAATGTTATTTATTATTATTACAGTATTGTGTCTATATATTATATATGTATATAATACACCAAAATAAAAGGAATATTTTAATAAATATTTAAAAATTATTAATGTAGCATACATAAATGTCTTTAATTAACATCTACATAATTGTATACTTTGACAGCATAACCAAAAACTATTTTTATTACTGAGCAAAGCACTACAGATAAATTGACAAAAGTCCCTAAGAGAATGTTCGCCAATCGGTCCATAAATTCTCTCTCTACTACAACTCTGCAGACGATGCCTACCTCGAACTGACCAGATCTTTGCATGGTTAAGATTTCTGAAGCTTGAGTACGTTGAAGTAGAGCCTCGCTCAAACAGGGCAGTTGATTCCACCACTTTGGTCTTAGAAGCCCTTTTAACTCGCACGGTCAAACTTAAATAAAAAATGTGTCAGAGTATTTTCGTTAAAAAGGATACTGACTATTTTCTTTACCTATAATCATTTATTTTAACGTCCTTTTAATCTTTACTCTGAACACAGAATTTTTGGAAGGTTTCTATCTTTAGTTTTATTTTTAGCACTGGAGCTGCAAAGATAATTCAATATACATTTTTGCAAGGCCATTTAATTCATTTGTCCATTCGTTTCAAAACAAACTAAAGAAAAAGTGGTTAGTGTTAGATACATTTAGTGGCTTTCTCAAGGCCAGCAATATGATTCTTTATAATAAAAGCCTAGAAACAAACAGCGCAACATCACACAGGGATTAAAAGGTCCTGCATATGATGCAATCTAAACCGGTAGCTATGTGATGCGGTCCAGTTCTTATGTAATGGAAATCAGACCGATTCCTCAGTCTATGATGAAATGCAAAACTGTGTTGTGAGTGGCTGAACTCCTGACTGACGGAGGGGCTGAACAACAAAGTCTTACGATCTAAAGGTCTTGATTTGCAGCTGATGCTTGCATCTTGAAAGTTGGAAAAGTAACAATGCAAAACAACAACAAAGTGCTTATTAAATCCCCAACAAATGAACATAAAGGTAGAGTATTTCACCAGCAAACTACTGGAGTGGATATGGAATCATTACTTAATTTTCAGAATGGTCACATGTCAGTTTAAAGGAAACCTCTATGCCAATGATTCCAAAGTTATAAATGAATATCTGCTCTCCTAAAGCACAGTATGTGACTGTTAATACAGTAGTACTACCTCTCTTCATCCAGGATGATCGAACCATCCTCTGCTACTCTGACTTTTGGCACCATCATCTCCTCATCATCACACTCATCATCTTCATCCTCCTCCTCCTCCTCTTGCTCTTGTGTCTTTTCCGGCATCCTTAAGAAAATGATAAGAATTATTGGTATTTTTTAAACTCATTGTTTGACAAGTTCGTTTCTACATGAACTGCACTGACTGAAAATGACATTTTCAAACGTAAGCAATGTTCACACACTATTAAATTCAAGCATAAAGCATGTATAAAAGCAAGGAAATGTTGGTCTTCCATGACATGAATCTTATAAATAATACATTTTCACACGGGGGCAGTGATGACCTAGTGGTTAGGGTGTCGGCCGCATGATCGGAGGATTGGGGGTTCAAACCCCTTCCCAATAGGTTGCCCTGAGGTACCCTTGAGCAAGGTGCCGTCCTTGGACTGGAGTCCATCCCAGGGTGAAGGACGGGGGGCACACCCTGGACAGGGGACTCCCCCGCAACCCGCTTGGAACGAGCGGCAGAAAATTGACATTTTCACACTGGAGACCATGCCTGCCAATTAGCTACCATGCCTCTCAACCTGATGGAGGTACTGTTTTGAATGTACCACCATATCTTATTGTTCACAACAAAAAGCTGCCACACAAGAGAAGAGATGAGCTACATTGTGATCTAGTGATGAATAGCAGGGCTTACTTGAGCGCTGGTGAAATAACAGTCTCTTCTTGGTACTCCTCACTCACTGTAGAAGCCCTGGTAGATTCACATATAGTCAAATGACTGGATGTGCACTGAAAGCATTTTCTTTTTCTAAATCCATGATAGGAAAAGCAGAAAGTGCTTACCTCATAGGGCTGGTGTTAGGCAGGTAGTATATGAGGTCCCTCATGGTCATCTTACTGTGGTCAACAGTAGTAAAGTCTTGAGGTTGTCTAACTGTTCTCTTTCCATTCTAATGCAGGAAATGAAACTGCTTTAACATCATACTTGCAGTACGTGGATATTACTGATGCAGCCATTTCCCTCTCTATAAAAACTCTTTGAATCACTGAGACATAATTTCTATAAAAAAAACAATAAAATATGATTATATGCATTTTATAAAACTTTGTTGTCTTTTTTGATATGAGACGATAACGGTTAAACCAAAGTTCAGAGTTTAAACAACACCTTAAACTGGACCCATGTGTATGATTTTGATGTGCTTTGTCAGAGCATCCAACATTTTAAAAATAGCAGCAAAAAAACATGGATCTTGCAAAGGCTGACTGCACCTTAAAATCTTTCCTCCGTTCTATCTTCATCAGTTCCTTCAGCTTCAGCGCCCTCAAGATCTTCTCCTTGTCTGATGACATTTCAGTCCCCTTCTGAGGAGAGCCTGGCTCAAAACGGGACAGCTTCACATAGGCTGAAGGCATATCTGATGCTGACAGATAAGTAAGGGATTCTGACTCATGTGGAGGTTGCTGAGGCACCTGTCCTGGTTGTGGTGATGGTGGGGTTTCCTCCATTGGATTCTTTTTGTGGACTGGGGGTTTTGTAAGGCCAGATGTTGAAGGTTGACATAGAGTAGATGGTGTATGCGTTGTGGAAGCTTGTTTGGTTACTTCTCTAGGGATGTTTGAGCCAGACGGACTAGATTCAGACAGATTGTCAGAGTTTGGAAAGACTGAATCCAAGATTTGCACAGGTGCTTCTTTGGGTAATGCAGATAATGAGGATCGAGGCAACCTAGTAGTCGTTCTAGGTGTGGAAGTGGCTTTAGGTCCTGCAAATTTTGGAGCGACAGAGATCCTTGGCCTTCTCTGTGGAGCTGCAGCTGGAGTGGAAATGCCACTAGAGGGTGCTCCATTACTTCTACAACAAGAGTAGAGTAGAGAAAAGGAAAGTACGTTTAGAGTAAGTTGTGAATGAAGCAAGCTCTCCATCAGACATGACATCATACATTTCTTACTTAGTTAAATGGGCTTTACCCATGTGTAAAATGTGGTGCAGGTTTAAAAATGGTAAATGCTAAACATTTGGCAAATCATAATCCACAGCCATAGTAATTTACAAAATCATAGTATGCCAATATGCCACAAGAATAAGCTAAAACAACTTGAGTTTGCATGATGCAACTGGTGGTCATAAGCTTATCTAAATATAGTCCCAAAGCTCTAGAGCAAAATTGATGCAACACTCTTAAGACCATCCAGATCATTCTTTTCTAATCATTTCCATCTAGGGATTAGGTGGAACCGGAGAAAATGTGCTTTCCCAGAAACATTACTAACATTACCCAAATACGTTCGCCAAGGCACAACACAGGGTTTGATGCTTTGGTTAGAGACACAATAACAATTGTCAACTGTCTTTGTTTTTCTCCCTACATTATACCACTGTGAAGGCAGGGAAACTTACAGATCAACAGAGGCTTTCTGTGCAGGTGGGTTGGGGGTATTTTCAACATCTACTGCCTCAGCAGGCTCTTTTATTGGTGTGGTTTGCTGAGAAGAGGGTGATGGTCTGTCCGTTTCTTCAGCTGTGGATGGGGGCTGGGTGCTGCCTGTGTCTGTGGATGTTCGTGAGGTCGGCTCTCCAGCTGTAACACCTCGACCTCCCGGCCTGAAGTTAGGCTTAACGCTGATTCTTGATCTCCGCATAATTCTGAAAAGCCTGAGCAAAAAAAATACATGCATGTTTTCCAGGTGTCATAATACCACAAGCCACAATCTAAGCAACTACCCCAGAGCATTACTCCCATACAGTCACTGGATTAGGTCAAAGGGTCCATTTTCTGCATTTTTCTTTTCATTTTTGCCCTCTGTGGTCCACCTTACAACACATTTTGGGTTTCTTGTATTGTGTGATTATTGTTTGTTGATGATCCATCCGAATCAGCCATTTCAACTGAACTGAAATTGTTTACAGTGCCTTCTTAAATGTACAGTACTGTGCAAAAGTTTTAGGCAGGTGTGAAAAAATGCTGTAAACAAAGAATGCTTTCAGAAATATAAATAATGATTGTTTATTTTTATCAATTTACAAAATGCAAAGTGAGCGAACAAAAGAAAAATCTAAATCAAATCAATATGTGGTAATACTTCCTTTTGCCTTCAAACCAGCATCAGTTCTTCTAGGTACACCTGCACAAAGTCAGGGATTCTGTAGGATTATAGTCGGTGTATGATCAACCAATTTTACCAAACAGGTGCTGATGATCATCAATGTCACACGTGGTCAAAACATAGTCATGTTTGGAACAACCTACCAGCCGAGTTCCTTCAAAAACTGTGTGCAAGTGTACCTAGAAGAATTGATGCTGTTTTGAAGGCAAAGGGTGGACACACCAAATATTGATTTGATTTAGATTTCTCTTTTGTTCATTCACTGCATTTTATTGATTGATGAAAAGCCTGTGTTCTGACTGGCGGTCTGTAAAATGTTTCATTCAAAAACAATTTGCACAAAGACACCTCATAACTTCAATATAAATGGGTGGAGCTAAATCACTGTGGGCTCGGTAAGTTACTATTTAGGTACATGTGTTTACTTTGTGACAAAAACAATGTCATGAAAGCTTGAATTTCCATATTTGCAACATGGAGAGAGTAGTGAGTACTGAAGCGTAAACAGCGTTTAAATGCTGCATCAAAATTTTAAAAAGGAGATTTCACCAGCCTTTAAAGATGGAAGTGGGCAGAATGCATTGGTTTTATTGAATGTGTACAATTATATTCTGCATTCTATATTAAATGCTAAAATACCTATTCAAACTATTATAATAACAATATTCTTATCACTCGTATTCGTCTAAAAAGCATCCAAAAGTGTAAACATAGTACTGGAGCCTGCAACATAGTTTGCCCTATTTTGTTTTTGGCAAAAGTGGAAGTTCACATAACAGAGCAGCCTTCTAGAAACACAGTCAAACTATTTTCTGGCAATTAGGCATGTTTTAGGCAGAGTATGTGTGATTACAGTGTCAACATGCTGCATCAAATTCTGGAAAAGTGATGGACCCAGTCATGATGAGGTGCAGATTATGTTAGATGGACATCTGTCCCACCTCACTAAAGTCCTACTGAAGATGAGAAGATCATCTTGTCCTCAGCTCTGAGCCCCACAGCACTACAGACACGTGGGCTGAGAGCCAGTGACCCCTGCGACCCCATGACTGTCAGATTCACATGAGGTGAACTAAACTCGTTTGAGGACAGCTGTCAGCTGAGAGAGGTATCAGCATGATAATCTCACATTAAAGCATGTTACTTTAGCTGGAATAGCATGATCAGTGAGTGTAAATACAGACCTCACACACACTAATTCCGCTCGCGGCTGCTGAGACAGCACGACACGCCCCCAAAAACGCAGAAACAAATGGAAGACTAAAAAACCCAGACAAAGGAATGAAAGGAGAAAACGCAGAGACTCACTTTGGTTGCTGTAAAAGCCGAAATTTTAAAGGCGCCCCCACATTTCTGCTCCCTCTCTCTCCCACATACCGGTAACCAGTCCGCTGAAAGGTGTTGTGGGTAACGTAGTGTCACCTCTCTCACGTCCTCCGCGTCTGCCGAGCGGAAAAACTACATTTCCCACCTGCAGCCGCAGCGACAGCTAACAGTCAGTGAGGACTGATTTGCTACACGTGTTCCCAACACGACCTGCTGATGTGAGCACTTTACTCAGTTCTTTACTCAGCCTTACACCAACCATCAGGAACAGATATCAGTCCACACTGAACCACACTGTGTAGGATAAAAATAAATGAATGAATGAGTGAATGAATAAATAAATAAATAAATGCATGTACTCATTTGTCATGTACACAGTTATACAAGTCCAACGTAAAATGTAGCCCAAAATTTCTCTTTGTACTTGTACAATGGCCTAAACTAATTCTGGGTTACAGAATTCTGGGAAAATAATTTATTATGTATAATAAATTAGATTAATTAAAGTCAATATGTTGCTTGGGGATTGTGGACTGCCTTTTATATATATATATATATATATTTAAAAAAACCAAAGTGCCTTATGATACAAGGAGCTTAAATAAAAAATAAATAAATAAATAAATTTGAGCCCTTTTCCAGAGTAACCCCTACAAGAATTTAATTATAAAACCACATAAGCATGCAAAGAACCACTCTACAATGGATATATATTTTGTTTATATATATATATATATATATATATATATATATATATATATATATATATATATATATACATTCCATCTATCTATCTATGTACACACACATATATATATATATATATATATATATATATATATATATATATATATACACAGTACTGTGCAAAGGTTTTAGGCAGGTGTGAAAAAATGATGTAAACAAAGAATGCTTTCAAAAATGGAAGTGTTAATCATTTCTTTTCATCAATCAACAAAATGCAGTGATTGAGCTAAATAGAAATCTAAATCAAATCATTATTTGGTGTGACCACCCTTTGCCTTCAAAACAGCATCAATTCTACTAGGTACACTTGCACACAGTTTTTGAAGGAACTCGGCTGGTAGGTTGTTCCAAACGTCTTGGAGAACTAACCACAGATCCTCTATGGATGTAGGCTTCCTCACATCCTTCTGTCTCTTCATGTAATCTAGACACACTGGATGATGTTGAGATCAGGGCTCTGTGGGGGCCAGAAGAACTGATGCTGGTTTGAAGGGGAAAAGTAGTAACAACAAATATTGATTTGATTTAGATTTTTTGCTCACTTTGCATTTTGTAAATTGATCAAAATAAACAATCATTATATTTCTGAAAGCATTCTTTGTTTACAGCGTTTGTTCCACACCTGCTTAAAACTTTTGCACAGTACTGTATAAATATAAATAAATTGTCCTCTTGCTGGTAAAATTGTGCTGATTACAGATTATAATCACATCCACTAAAATGCCAGGCCATTAAAAGTGAAAAGGCCTTTTACATTCATGACTTTGTAGTGGATTAGTTTCAAATGAATAAATCTGTATTTAACTCTCTTTTGCTACTTGTGTCAATATATCTGCTCAAAGAAATTAACATCACACACCACTGCAATCTTAAGGCGTTATAACACCAGTCAGAACACTTTTCATTGTTTTCAGCAATAATTGTGTACCGCTCAAATAATTGCAATTATTTAATAATTGAATCATAGCAAACCTTGAAATGACAAGACATACAAGCACCACCTTCATGATATGTACATGTGATTGAAAGCAAGTTATTCACCCCACAGTAACAGATGTCCCAAAAATCTTTTCTTTCTGTGTCAGGGGTGCAATAAGGAGATCCTCTATTGTTTATAATGCTATACAACTGCCAGCAAAAGCAAAGAAATACATTAACAGACATTCATTAAAGAGCCAATGGCTACTTTATTTTAAGGCATACCAGAATATACTCAAATACCAATTGTGTTACAGATAAATAGGACACTTTTTTGAACCCACCCCACTAACTGAAATTCCAGTTTATTGCAACAACTACAGCTTAGATTGGCTTCAAACATCCAAGATAAATGCCATAGTGCACAATAAAGTAGATAATATTTATATATGTACACAAAAATACAGTACACATATTTCACACGTAGCTCTTTATGGTTAGGCTTGCCTCAACATCCAGTACAGTACAGGTGGATCTTCATTTTTTCCTTCAACCTTTAATGTCATTGAGGTGAAAGCACGTCAATGGTAGATAAAAGTGTCAACATTTCCTCTCACGGTGCTGAAAACCCATTTTCCCACACTTATTATTTTTTTTCAGACAGCATAGGATGTGAAAATGAGCTGACCCTCATCTTAAGCTCTTGAGTCAATTTACATCTGAAGAGAGATACAATAGCTTAATAATACTAAATGGAGTACAGAGTGGGATATAAACAGTGCACTAAATGAAGCTCAGAGAACAACAGTGAGAGCTGAGATGAAGTGCTGCGTATACCACCATTCTCAAGTTTGGAATCAATGTGTATAAATAAGAAATCCAGATCCAGGATATTGTTGAAATGATCCTAACATTACTTCACGGATCTGAGTCTTTTAACATCCAGAAGTACTTACATTTTAAAGTGACAAATATGGAACAAGGGGAATTCATCCAATTTCTAAACATTTATACATTATTAAATGGCTAAGATGTAAAAAATGTGAATCACAGTGGCTTGATGTGAAATGCACCCTTCTAGAGAAACACTGTTCACAGTGGAGGTGATGGGAACCAGTTGTTTAGTGCCTCTAAAACACTCCCTCACAGAAAGCTTTCGTTGCATTAAATAGTTGGGAATATGCCTATTGTCAGAGACACTGTTTTTCAGTGATTGCAAGAGAAACACTGGGCAAAAAAATATGTTTTTTTTTTTTTAATTCAGCAGTGCATTCTTTTTAGCAAAATATATAAACAATAGGATAGGTTTACTGGTGGTTTGGATAGTAAAGGAATTGTTTTATCCATTTTTTTTTTTTGTAGTAGACATTGCAACCCCTGGTTCGTATTACAGTCACTGTTAAGGATTTCAACTTGGGGATGTTTCTCTTCAGTTTTGCAATAAAACACTAAATTACATTTATACTAACGCATGCAAAATTTCTTTTAAAAAGCTTTATCTGCAAGTAATTACATTATTCGTCACTTAATACATTTCTGCTAATCCAGAAGTATTCAAAATATTGCATTAATTGTTAAAAAAGCTCTTCGTGGGTCAAGTTCATAATATTTCAATGTGATCTAATCAGATGTAAAATAACAACAATCATGAATGACAAGTGATTCCAAACTTTTGAACAGCAACACATAAGCATGTGTCACCAGTAGGGAACAGATTACCAGGCAGGCTTGTCCATTCACCCAACACCTCCATAGGAGTGACGTGTCCAGAGTCCAGCATCAAAACAAATCCAACGTCAGTTGACATTTGCTATACGATCCACTGGGAAGCTGAGCAGTGGGTGACTGGCAAATGTTCAGTGTGGTTTAACGAAAGCAAGCATCATTTAGTTCAACTCATTAGACACAATGGCACTCCTATACCAATTAAGTAAATACTTATTAGGTTTGCTGTAAAATGCCACTGACACAGTCTAAGATAAATGCAATTGATAAAGCATCTGCAAAGAAAAAACATAAAAAAGGTATAATACTGCAATGAAGAACAAAAGAGTGATTTAAGGCATGCTCCTCTAAGTCCAGTTATCTTCTAACAAAGTCTTATTCCATTACCTTTAATTGTGCAATGAGAACTTATTTGTCTCCTACGGCTTGTGCTTTTGTCTGTACAGTGGCTACAATCACCACTGGTACTGAGCGGTTCATTCCAAAACTTCCGTTGCCAGTTAAGACAAAGTACATGTACATGAACACTTTTTAGGCTGGATGTAGACTCAAGTACTGCATGAAGCTTCACCTCAGGTTGTGTGCTACTTTATTGTGTTTGTATAAAGTGGATGCAGGGGATGGTGAAGGAGGAGGGCTCCATGACGATTGGGTAGTTTAGGAACTCTAATGGAAGGCAGTGACAGATCCGCTCTGGAACAGGTTGCACTCTGGGGGGGAATCGTTGTGTTTCAATGGGAGCCCCTGCAAAGGACACGATGTTAGCCAAGATCTTTCACTCAGAAAAAGATAACTGCCAAATTATCAAAAACGTACTGAATACATCCAGAAAAAAAAAAACATGGCACAATGGCATTAAAGGATCCTTATGCTTTGCTATTCTAGCATTATATTTAGTGCACTTATGACATTTAGGCATGACCATCTCATTCTCTTTTTAAGCCTTAGAATGAAACAGGATGTTTTTGTTACTGTGCCTTTAAGACTGTGTGTACAGTAAAAGACTAGAACTGCACCTCATTCAAAAAGAAGTATGAACTGGACTGAAAATCTGAATATGTTTTTATAATCTTTTTCATATAAAGAAGGTAAATCCGTTTGTCAGTGGAATGGGCCCTTTAAAGGAATGATTCCATCGAGGAGTTTTTCAACAGACTGCATTGTATAACCGCAATCATGGCAACTAGCCTTGTCTCATGATCAGGTTTTTGGTGAAGCATTCCTTTACAGTTCCCTCAACTCTGCTTGACTTACTTGAGCTTTTCAGACCCATGGACATGAAGGGACATGGATCATGCAAATGGATTTCCAAACGGATCCCTGAAAGGGTCAGAACCAACTGCCTTGATGGCAGGAGCAGTCTGCAAAATTAAGCAGTCCGGTCAAGAAAAACTACAGTGAATGTTCTTCTTTGGCCTTTCCTTAATTGTTATTTAATACATATTGATCAAGCTCAGGACATTTCAGGACCAACCTTTAATTATTTATTTAAGAATTCGTATATTATATAAGTATATTTTGACTCAAAAACTAAAACAACTTCACTTTGGAATGCTTGTAAGCAAAAAAACAAACAAAAAAAACAAAACCCCACAATGTTAATTTCATGATCAAAAAATGATTTTTATCATTTAATGTTTTTTATAGTTTATTTTTATTATCTTTTTTTTATATAATGTGATATATATTCGTATTCAATATTCTATGCCACAGATTAACTAATATAAGAAAATATCCTCAAAAGATCCTCACAAATGAACAAAAAATTGGAAAGTGGTAGTAATATTGGATAGTAAGTGAACATTTTTATAAAGGAATCTAAATAATTCATGCCAATATGGTTTATAACACTACAGTTCACATATAGTGGAATGCTTACTGTAGCAGGTGTTGGTGCTCCAAAAAGGCCAGCTCCAAAAGGGTTATCAAACAGGTTCTGACCACCTACTTTTAGTGGCTCTGTAATGATAAAAACGTGGCATTACTGCAAAATAAACCTATGTGAACAAAAAAACAGAACTGTACAAGCCAAAGTGGTTATGAAAATATCCTTTTATATTCTCTCACCATTTTTAGCTGGAGCATTGGGTGGTCTAGCCATTTGGAAATCCTTAAACATGTCCTTGATGTCCCTCTTCTCTCTCTCTCCCAAGGGATCCAGGTCCACGAAGGCATTACTGTCAATCTTAGGGGTCTCTTTAACAGGTGCTGCCCGAGGTGGGATCTGTGGAGGAGGACTGGAGCTTTGATGACTTCCAGGCGTTAAGTTTGAAGATGGAGGAAAGATGTTGGTCTGGAAGGGGTTCCCCAGGGTGGAGTTTTTCGTCCAAGTTCCATTACAAACAGGAGTGGTGGGCGGGTTCCAGGATGAAAGCTGCTGGTTGGAAGTTACCCCAAAAGCTCCAGAGTTGCCTCCCCAATTAGATACTGGAGAAGTGGAAAAGGCTGGTGGCTGAGAGAAGGACTGGGAGACATTGTTTGTGCAGGGTAAGATGGAGGAGAGGGGCTGGCCCCATGGGGCTGCACCAGGAGTGGAGGCAGAGGATTGGACAGCAAGGGACAGCCCTCCTACAATGAAATGATCATATTGTTAAACAAATATCTCCAGGAAAAAATACTCTAATTCTGCCTGCAGTCCCATCTGAATTGTTCGGGTTCAGACATGATCTTGTCATGAAAATGAACATCGAAAATGAACATCTAAATGTTTAACAATGGATTGCCCACTTCCTTCCCACACAAACATGCCCCCCTCTTGCCTATGGCCTCTGGTCCACTATACTTTCTAAATTTGAGAATTCAACACTCTGTTAGTTCCGACCCTAAAAATCCACATTCCTACCTTGATATAGATTTTCTTATAGATTAGATTGTGTGGGTCACATTGTGTCAAAAACACATAAGTGAAATTAAAGTGACTAATTGCAATAGTGAAGACACCACACCATAAGACACAGAGAACAACGATGAAATGCTTTCTCTTCATTTTATCCATCATAAGTAAGTCTATTTGAGATTATTTAAATTGACAGAGTACGCCCCTCACATTTTTGAAAATTTTTTATTAGATTTTTTCATGGGACAACACTGAAGATATGACACTTTGATTTGTGTCATGTGACTCGTTAGTGTTACAAGGTCTCAGGTGTGAATGGGGAGCAGGTGTGTTTAATTGGGTGTTATCGCTCTCACACTCTCATACTGGTCACTGGAAGTTCAACATGGCACCTCATCGCAAAGAACTTTCTGAGGATCTGAAAAAAAGATTTGTTGCTCTACATAAAGATGGCCTAGGCTATATGAAGATTCCCAACACCCTGAAACTGAGCTGCAGCACGGTGGCTTAGACCATACAGCAGTTTAACAGGACAGGTTCCACTCAGAACAGGCCTCGACATGGTCCACCAAAGAAGTTGAGTGCACATGCTCAGCGTCATATCCAGAGGTTTGAAAATAGATGTATGAGTGCTGCCAGCATTGCTGCAGAGGTTGAAGGGGTGGGTCAGCCTGTCAATGCTCAGACCATATGCCGCACACTGCATCAAATTGGTCTGCATGACAAGTGTGTCTTGCCTACAGTCAAGCATGGTGGTGGAAGTGTCATGGTTTGGGGCTGCATGAGCACTGGGGAGCAACAGTTTATTGAGGGAACCATGAATGCCAACATGTACTGTGACATACTGATGCAGAGCACAATCCCCTCCCTTCAGAAACTGGGCCTTAGAGCAGTATTCCAGCATGATAACGACCCCAAACCCACCTCCAAGACGACCACTTGCTAAAGAAACTGAAGGTAAAGGTACTGGACTGGCCAAGCACGTCTCCAGACCTAAACCCTATTGAGCATCTGTGGGGCTTCCTCAAATGGAAGATGGAGGAGCGCACCACCAGCTTCGTGATCGTTGTCATGGAGGAATGGAAGAAGATTCCAGTGGCAACCTGTGAAGCTCTAGTGAACTCCATGCCCAAGAGAGTTAAGGCAGTGCTGGAAAATAATGGTGGCCACACAAAGTATTGACACTTTGGGCACAATATGGACATTTTTCACTTAGTGGTGTACTCACTTTTGTTCGCTGAATTATTTTGAGGGGACAGCTAATTTACACTGTTATACAAGCTGTACACCGACTACTTTGCATTGTATCAAAGTGTCATATCTTCAGTGTTGTCCCATGAAAAGATCCAATAAAATATTTACAAAAATGTGAGCGGTGTACTCACTTTTGTGAGATACTGTGTGTGTCTGGTCATTTAGATATGCAGTGTATACAAAATGACAGCTAAAGCTAAAGCTGAAAAAATGGAAAGCTGAAAGGTTTTAGACACCTAACATGTCTTAGCTGATGGGCTACATCTGGCCTTACAGAAAATCATTAAAATTTTTCATCTATTCCTTTAAGGTGGGTTTGTAAAAACTGTTCAGCTTCACCAAAACACACAAGAACATGCTGAAAGAATACACATGATAGCAGTCAATTACAGTGATGTATCAATTATGCATACAGGTGTAATGCACCACTGCATCAGAATGCTAAACTGTGACATTTTAGTGCTAAACCGACAGAAATGTCAAAATCTTCACATAAAGGTCAAAGGATTAATCTGTTATGGTCCTGATGATTTTACCGAGGCCTGAGATGGTGTCTGAAGAGCTGCTTGGGCTGTTGTTGAAAAACGGGACCGAGTTCACTGTAGTGTTTTCTGGTTGAGGAGGAGGTGGTGATTCCGACTGGTTAGGAGACGTGAATGGATCTGGTCCAGGTTTTTCATTTGTAGGGGACTGTGCATGAGAGAGAAGCATATGTTAAGATTGTATATGAAGTGAGTACCTGAATAATGCATTGGACACTAAAATGTATCAGTCATTAAAGAAATAACTTGGCAAAAAGTCAGATGGAAGATGAACCAAGCAGTGTTTTCCCACTCATATGTCATAACGTCAAGTGAAAGTGACTATTCTTGTCATTGTGAAACGCAGCACAGCACTACACAACGAAATTCAACCTCTGCGTTTCTCCCATACACACACGTGCAACAGGGGGCAGCAATGGGGACGGTACCTTGCTAAAGGGTACCTCAGGGCAACCTACTGGTAAAGGATTCAAACCCACAACCTTCCGATCCTGGGACCAACTCCCTAACCAATAGACCACCGCTGCCAGCATCTACATAAGGGGCATCTTTATTTAAAAATTTCCATCTAAAATAATTTCAATTAATTTTATTACTACGTTTCATAAAAATATTGCAGAAAGTATTATAATGTAGGATACTATTGGAAGAATGAACTTTCAAATTAAAAGAGACCTAACAGACCCGGTTAAATAATCTTCCCTGCTGATTGTTACACTTCATTCCTTCTATTAGTTACCAAACAGACACATTTTCTCCTGAAACATCAGTCCAGTTTTTTCTTCCTGCCCATGAGAAAACCAAAGGCTAAAATGTTCACCTTATAAAATATTACCCTCTGATAGACCCATCAGAAACATGTCATTTACATCCTTGAAAAGACAGGGGACACTACCAAGCATGTCTGCAGAGTATGATTATTTTAGCCTTGAAGCAAGTTTGCTTCTTTATGTTTTCACAATGTATACCCTTCAATTTAGTATTTTTTGCAACTTCCTTTTTTGATTACAGTGATAACACCTCCAATTGTATCTATAATAAGGATATAGGTCCTTTGACATCTGGTCTATGTTTAAATGAAAAAGTTTGAAAATGTACCTTTTTGCCAAGTTATCCTGTAAACGCAGATAAAAAATAACTGTGTCACTGAATTATTTCTTACCTATCTTTCTGTCATTCACTGAAGCATTAAAAAAAGAATCCGCTGATTAGAACATCATGTAAGAAGCAATGGTATCATAATTCATTCTGAATGTTAAAACAGTTAAAGCAGTTTAAATGTAAAGCTATTGGAACTGGAACTGGAAACAGTATATCAGGCTTCCAGCGTCTCACTGGAGCTTTAAAAATAGCAGCTATATAATAGGTTGGTGTCAGTCCTAAACTGTGATCATCTGAACCAAGTTCAAGTCTGTTCTAAAATCCTCAGTATGGACACATATACTACACATCGACCTGTATCGATGCACTGTTTTTTTTTTAAATCATTGTGTTGCTTGTACAATAATCTTTGACCTCAGTGTTCCTTGGCAACCAAGTTATAGTAAATTAACTGCATTGATGGGAGGGTGAAATGTTTTCTGTTACTGTTAAATGACACTTAGTTATTGATTGAACACTGGTCTGCTTAATCACACCGTATTTATTATTTATTAATGCCAACTGCTGTAAAAATTGTTAATTTGTTTTCTTCCTATCAAAGGATTCTTACCTTCACAGCCCTCCTTCCTCGGCCAGCTTTTGTGTTGAGCGGCGGTGGGCTTATGATGACTGAATCTTTGGCCTGTTTGGTGGCTGGCTCAGGCTTGCCTCCATTCTCATGCTTAACTCCATTCTGAACAGGTTGGCTCTTCTCTGCAGTCTCCAAAAATGGGTTTGGTGTTACCTTTTCATTGTGGCCATTCTGCTCCCTGAATGGTATGCCATTCTGAGTCCAGGCAGCCATGTCCGCTGTCCTGCCATCTAGTGGCCACTGGCCATTACTCAGCGCCTGGATGACTGTCCTGTTGGAGAGCTGGTCAAACTGCTGGGCGAGATAGTCAGAGTCTCCGTTCTTGGGCTCACCATTGAAAAACTGCCTGGAGCTGTGATTGACCGCAGCAGTCACTGATTGGTCGTCGCTTTTGGAGAAGGGATCGTCGCTGAAGGGGTCATGGCTGGGGGTGGGGAAGAAGCTGAGCTGGGAGGAGAAGGGGTTTTCAGGCAAGAGGCTGGACTGGACACTGAGGGCAGATGAAGAGGAGCCAGTAAAGGGGTTGCCTTTCACACAGTTTTGGTTGCTGTCTATCTCAGTGGACAGATCCAATAAGAGAATGTCCTCAGACTCCTGAGAAAACAGAAGATATTCATTAGTTACAACAGCAGTACCTTTATCCACGCGCTGCCCACTTTGCTTATTCCATTACATACTCTGAGACCTAGGATGATAAATCAATCAACAATAGACTTAGGGTTGCAAAATGCTGTTAATTTTCCAAAATAGAAAACTATCCATGGCAATTAATGGGTATAGATGGAAACTAACAGGAATAAACTGTATATTTGCAAAATTGTAGGTTTCAACAGGGAATTAAATATAGTTAAATAAAGTATCAAAGTTTACCAAAATACAAATACTGATTAAAAATGTATTTATACAGTAGACAGCTAGCAGGTAAGATATACTAAATTAAAGATAGCTTTCCATATCATTACAATTTAAGGGGCAAGCTATAAGGGTACTAGATTGTTCAATTGTGACGCTGTTTCTTCTGCCTTCTTCTTCGTCTTCTGTTATCATACCATATCATGCATTATTGCATGCTAATTGAGAAGTGTTCCCCTAGTCTTCCACCCTTTTTCTATTCATTTATCCAGCATGATTTGCAAAATATCATTTAAGGTCATTCAGCTGGTTAAGTAACTATTCAAATATCTGGGCATGACATTGTATTCGTTTTTTACAAGCTTTGTTTCTATCTTATTCTACAGAGCAATGCCTGACATGTGGATACATTTCAGCCCAGCCAATGTAGACAGAAAGACTATTTTACATCTGCAAATACTTAAGAAAGGCACACAGATGCAGAAGCATATAATACCAAAATTCCACAACCTCCCAGTTTTACTTCACATGGAAAGTTACTGGAACCCCATCGATTTTCAACTCTAAAACCTGATGAATCTAAATATAGATTAATCTCAAACTTTAAAAGCTAAACATTCTTATAGTGTTAATGTATAATAGTATGGGCAGATACATCTCAACAATTTAACTGAGCATATAAGTAATCCTGCCACATGGTCTACTTTACTTCACTTTATGTCATGCTGAAGTAAAAACAAACTTCTGATATTATGGGCAAGAGTTGTGACAGAATCATTCTTTTATCTATGGACATTTTCTGCTGGAATCAGGTTGATTGTGCTATCTGGCATCAGATCCGGCTCATCTGGGTTCAGCTACTAATAGAAAACGCATTTGCAAACCCATTTGACTTTTGTGATTTCTTCAGAACTTAATTTTTCCCATAGCTACATATCAACAGGCTGATTTCCCTGTGCAAATGAATGGATGTACTATGTTTTTGAGAAGGCACAGCAATGCAATGAAAACATGCAGCGAGACGAGAAAAAAAGAAAAGAACATTCACTCTTTGTGATTGAAAGAACTGACATTGACATGCTATGTCGACAGTCCAATGATAGCGCAATCCATAAAACTCATATTCAGCTTTGACTGGAAAGGTTTTTGGTCAAGAACACCACATGCTTCTAATGGGTGAATACACTTCACAACTGTAAACAGAGACTGTGATTATTTTGACATTACCTGAATGTGAACTCTCACATTTATTGCATTTTAATGGAAAAAACAGATACTAAGTTAACAAATAAGAAATAAGAATAAGAAACAAATAGTAACTAAAGATAACATTTAAATATTACAGAAAAAAGAACCAGATACAGTCATGTGAAAAAATTCAATTCAATTCAGTTCAATTCAATTAAATATCCATATGTCGAAGAATGTTAAAAAAAAAACGCACAGGTTTCCATAGGGTGTCCTAATTTTTTGACATGTCTGTATTTCTCACTGTAGAATCATAGTGTTCTTTATGCTTCCCATATTGAAACTAAAGGCCCCAAACAGTCTTATGCTTATTCATTATGAGAAAAAATGAAGAAATTTGTTGTGTAAGTCACAGCACATGTTATTATTCTTACTTCAGTCAAGCCTTGAATTGTTTACACAAACTTAAAATGGCTAAATACTGTATTTATCATAGTTCTAGCTGGATGCAGGGGCGTATGAGGCTGTTTAGATTCAGGCTTACCGAGGGAGAATGTAAATCTGGTGGGGTTGACATGTCTCCAAACAAGTCCAGCTGTTCAACGCCCTGCGAAGAACAGAATAGGAGACCAAAATAATTAACTTCACAGGAGATTTTATGGCAAGAAACAATGATGAGGAACATATGACCACAGTTGCCAATGACATTTAAAATCTATCATGGAGCAACTCTGTCTATCAGGATGTAAATTACAAATAAAAGCATTACTAAAAAGTATCTAGAGTCACTTTCAGAACGAAGGTTAGATGGAATGGGCACAGAGGGGACATGATTCATTATGAGAGAATGAGAACAGATTTTTTTTCATGAAGACAAGAGACTAAATATCAGCTTTTCTACGTCTCTGTAACTTCCTGTCTGTTACCGTAGTTTATCCCACCCTGGCTGGCTTAAAGTGGGATGGAGGATGGCCGTTGTGATAATTGTGGTAATTATCAGATATATACACACACACACACACACACACACACACACACACACACACACACATGCACACACACACACACACACACACACACACACAATGTTGATGTCTTGCTTTGTTATCTAGAACTGCAGCTATAGTTACAAAACAGCCACCCAAATAACCCAACCTGTTTCCACTAAAATATATGAATAGAATTTCTCCCAACCTAAACAAACCACATCTTCATTAAGCCGGAGTCTACTCTGCCATGTGCTTTAACACAACGTAACTTGCTGAGAGCTATTAAAATGACCATTTCTAATACCAGGGCTTTTCCCACACAGTAAATTACAGGACTCAGTCCTAACCCACATGCACAAATCTGAACGATCTGGATGTGATCTGAGCAGACAGAGAGGAGTTCTGATGACTTGGGCTATTGGGTGAGATTCCACCATTTGTTGGCACATTATTCTTGTAGCTCCAGAGCAAATCTAAATAACTAAATAAAAACTAAATAAGCAAACTTGGCAGACTGACTTCATTTAAGGTGAAAACTGTGACGACACTGATAGTGAAGAGTACTGGATGAGGTTTGCACTGGAATCAAAACCTTGAAAACTAAAGAAAAACAATGAATACTCACTTTTTTGTCACTGGCTTGTGAAGCTTCACTGCCATTCTGTGGAGTATATTACATTCATTTAGCTATTTAAACAACAGGTCGCTGTAAATAATATATTCAGTACTAATTAAGCAGCTAAAAGAATGCAATGCTTTTGACTATTCAGTGAGCATTGACCCACTCACCTCTACCACCTTATTTTGTTCTTCCTGGAGAGGAAGAAACAGGAATTGATTAGCAAGGCAGTAAAGTTAACAGACTGTTAAACACTACACCAAACCCTGCCGATGTTTGGATCAATCTGATAAGCTTAATATTATATATGTTTGGAAATTATATGGATCCATTCTCACACTTTCATGGTAAGATTAAATCCATAAATCCAAAATATTCCAAACTTGACACCACAGCAGTTGAACTCAGTACTAATAAGGCAAGGTATTTAAAACAGCTTGCTGTTCTTAATAATAATATGGGATAGTCTTTGATTGTTTCTTGGCGACCGTGTCTCAGCAACTGTCATTTTAATGCAATTAAAAGCTATTTACTCAGTTTTTCTGTTTGTATAATTACAGCTCTTTGCTTTTGGGAAGTATGATGCGACTTCAAGTGATAACTGCAATAAAGCTGACATGTTAACACAAGCACTGTAATAAAAATGACTTCCCAAGGTCAGACGTGTTATTAGACCGAGACAGTTACTGCCAATAACTGCAGCATTCGGAGCACAATCATGTAAAGACTTCCTTTACCTTCTTTGAGCCCTCCGCTTCTTTTTTCTTCATGTTGAAAATCAGCTGAAAGAGATCCTTGAGGTCAATGACAAGAGGCTCGGCCTGGAAGGAAACACAGACTGTTAAACATTGTTTCCTGAATACTGTGTGAGTGTGTATGAAGAGTGTGAAGACAGAAGAGAATGATACTGAATAGCCTGTGCGTAGTTATTGTAAGCTTAAATAAGAGAAATGTCCTGAAAAAAAACAAAAAACTACATATTTCATTTTGTAAAACAAAAAAGGTTCCCTTTTTTCCCTTTGTTGGTGTCTCAGATTATCCATAAAAAATAAATGAAGCCATAGAAGCCTTACATGTGGTTCATTAGATAACTTTTTTTAAAATCTGAGGTTCTAAGAAATATTCTAAGAACTATTTACTAATAAAGTCTAGTCTGGTATGTTATCAGTTACCCTTTATTCAAGAGCCAGAGCTGATTGGCACATCCGACACTGTATCCAAAATCTCAGCTGGGTGTTGTGTGCCACAAGGCCTGCCACCCATCATTTAATCAAAATAATAACATAAAATCATGGAACCCAGTTTGCAAGCCAATGCTTTAGGGAACCATAATTGGTCCCTCTGCGGCCTTGCTAAAATCTAGTGTAGCATTATGCTAAGATTTAAATGAATTCTTATTGCATATAACTACTTACATACATGGCGAGTATATAATATAAGAGTACTCACTTAAACACAATATATGTGATGATCTTTAGTTTATAACCCCATGTGATGTGCATCGAATGCTCAAAAACTGCAAAATGACCTTAAACATAAATCTTGTTACATCAACATACAATAACGTTTTTAACATCCTTCCCCTGTGAAGCTGCAAGCTTTCTTTTTAACATAATTCATACATGCCATATACATATGACTCCTAAAAGGTTTAAAAACAAACATGCGTTTATATGGGATAGTGATTGAGAGAGAGAGAAAGAGAAAGAAAGGAAGTATGCTCAATACAACCCAGCAGACCTGCTGTGCGGTTTTAATGGCGAAGAACTGGTGCTGGCCCTCAGCGCCACACACATAGCCAAAAGCTCGATTATCAGTCACGTCACGAGCAATAAAGGAGATTTTATTCACCGCATGTTCCAGAACCACTGCCTGCAAAGGAGTCAGCAAGCATACTTAAGCACAATTAAGGGAAACAACAGGAGACATATCATACGTGAGTAGATAATGAGTGTCCAGTAATTGGTGACAGGTACAAAAGGAGACTCACCCCAGTTTTTTCATCTGTAATGGTGATTCCTGACAGAGAGATGTTCACCCAAACCCTCTGCTTGTGTTTGCCCTGAGAGCGGCCGGCTGCCGCTTTGCCCTGGAAAAGACCACACGCCACACAATGAATCAGTGTCTTTTCAACCTCAAAACTAAAGCTAACAAGTCAATAAAGTGAAAAGTGAAAGTGACTACCCTTGTCATTGCGAGGTCACAGCACACCACAACAAAATTGGACCTCTGCATTTAACCCATGCAAACATCATGCAGCTATTGAAAGTGCCCGGGGAGCAGTGATAGGGTCAGTACCTTGCTCAAGGGTACCTCAGGGCAACCTACTGGTGAGGGAATCGATCCCGCAATCTTCCAATACGGGGGAAACTCCCTAACCACTAGGCCACCGCTGCACGCTAGGTTTTGTCTTGAGAAATACTCTAGGGTCTCAAATAAAAGTGAAAGCCCAACATCTTTCTATGATGCTTTGGATTGTGGCTTAAAGCGAAACATCACACAATTCATCCTTTCTCTCATATCGGCTTGCATCCAAGTAAATTTAAACTAACAAAATTTATTGTGCCGGTAACAGAACTGAAGTATGAATGGAATGAAAATCCTAGGATGTTTAAATCCTCCAGTAATCTGTAAATATTTCTCTGCTCTCTCGTTGCTTTCATCATCTAGATGGCAATCCTAACCCGAAAGTAAGTAAAACGTCACTGTGACTCTCTGCCCTTTAACCTACCTTTAGTTTCATCATGGAGTCTTGGCTCATTTTGTCCCCTCGGGCCTCAGGCACATCGTCCACGCCGATTAGCTTGGCCTTGTACCGAACGCCATCACCTTTGAACCTGGCTAGCAGGAACTCGTCTGTTTTCTCTGGAGTGGCTGCAGCTGACATGGAGATCAAGAAAACATAAAGACCACACATTCATCTAAAAGAAACGAGACTGTTGGTCAAGTGAGTTGTATTTATATAGTGCTTTTTATAACTGTCGTCGCTAAGCAGCTTTACAGCTTTACTGAGCCTCTAGTGAGCAAACTAAGGTGAGGAAAGGAAAAAAACCCTAAAACTGGAAGAAGAAACGTTGGGAGTAACCAAGACTTAGAAATAGAACTGGAACAAAAGAGAATGCAGGATATCATTAAGGAGATTACTAACAAGACATTCAATCAGAATAAACATATTTAAGCCCTGTTGTCCGGTGCAGTCTGCAGTGAGGAGTACTGAGGTTAGTTAGACTGTGTAATTAAGAGGCACAGAGTTTGCATGAGTCAAGTTAGCTTTGGTTAGTACATAGCCTGCACTGCAGATCTATGATGGCTGATTTGATGATTTTGATTAAGCTGAGCAGGAAGGCTGGCATTCAGAGAAAATAGATAAGCCACCCGTTGTTTGTCTCGGAAAAACAGACAAAAATAGAGATGTTTAGTGTTAGTTATGGTGAGGAATAATGAACTAAAATGACACTTGTGGTATTGTTGTCTCAACAACATTTAGTCATCTTTAAAGGGGCAATGTCCTGGAAAGCATCCCTTGCTTTTTTAAAATAAGAGTTCAAGGCAGTGAGTAAAGTTTTAGGCAGGTGTGAAAAAATGCTGTAAACAAAGAACGCTTTCAGAAATGGAAGTGTTCATCGCTTATTTTCATCAATCAACAAAATACAGTGAATGAACAAAAGAGAAATCTAAATCAAATGTGACCACCCTTTGCCTTCAAAACAGCATCAGTTCTTCTAGGTACACTCGCACACAGTTTTTGAAGGAACTCGGCTGGTAGGTTGTTCCGAACATGACTGTGTTTCAACCTCCGTGTGACATTGATGATCATCAGTACCTGTTTGGTAAAACTGGTTGATCATACACCGACTATAATCCTACAAGATCCCTGACTTTGTGCAAGTGTACCTAGAAGAACTGATGCTGGTTTGAAGGCAAAAGGTAGTAACAACAAATATTGATTTGATTTAGATTTGTCTTTTGTTCGCTCACTTTGCATTTTGTAAATTGATAAAAATAAACAATCATTATTTATATTTCTGAAAGTATTCTTTGTTTACAGCATTTTTTCACACCTGCCTAAAACTTTTGCACAGTGCTGTATATTTATATTTTTATATTTTTCTTGCAAGAACATCCCATTTTGGATCCAAAGTGTTTCATAATGCCCTAAAAATCAACACACTGCTAAATCCAGAACCGTTTTCATAAAGGTCAGCCAGTCTGAGCAGGGGGTATATACACATTGTTGTGCATCTGACACCTCACACATTGTGGAAAGTGTGCAGTGAATTTGTCCTCTGCAGTTAAGCTGTCCAAACACACCAGCAATGGCTGCAGGGCCCAGGGAGCAGTGTTGGGGACAGTATGTTGCTCTAGGGTGGCTCAGGGTAACCTACTGATCTGGAACTCAAACTCACGATGTTCAGATCATTAGGACAAATACCTAAACACCAGGACACCGTTGGCAGACAAGCAACACAAGCTACACAAGAAAAACAATCCATCATTACGATTTCTGGGCATCGCAAAAAGGATATCATTTCCACTTTTTTGAGTAGTGTATTAGACAAATAATCCCAAATCATGGGATGGATGATGAAGACAATCCTATTTTGCCTTTTTATGATGATTGAACATGACTATAAAGACCAGACTGGTGTTTAGAGAGTTAAATGTCTCCTGTTAACTGACAATTAATGTTAAAAAGTCACAGTCCATTTTGCTTGTCTTAAAAACCCCATTTCAATACCTCAAAACTCCAATAGATTGTGCTAGCTACGCTGATAAAAAGCCTGAAGACTATTTTTCTGGTTGCCCTCCTAATCCTCCTTTGTTTGTTTTTTTCATATCTGTCTAGCCATACATAAAGAGTAGATCTTGTCGTTACCTTCTTTACCAGCAATTTTTATTTTGTCTTCTTATCAGCCTAGTTCTCTGGTGAAGATTAAGCTGCCCATTCTTTTTTTTATCTCAAGACATCTGTTTCTCAGTGTGATTTGCTCACAAGTCTCCCGTGCATTATTCTCCTCTGCTTACTTTCACAGACTTTGGCAGGTTCTGCTTTACTGTATTCTCTCTCACTCTCGGCTCTTGTGTCTTTGTGACCTTCCTATCTCATCTCATTCCCATTTTTTGATTCCTCAGTCCTTTGACATTTCTGGTCAATTTTTTATTTATTTATTTATTTATTTTTTTAAACTCCTTCTCTTTCAATGCTATTCAGCTGGTCAAACACCCACCAAAAAGATGTTAAGCATTTTTTCTACTGCTTAAAAGAATTCTCCACTGCAAAGTATTTTGTTTGCTTCAGTTAAGGGCGTCTATTAGTGCACTTTCATCACGGAGTAGAGCATGCCTATTTCTTATTGCCAATACCATATGCAACAGTACCTTAAAGTAAAAAAAAAAATTCTTTGAATGCAAAATAAAGGCTCTACCTTTTAAATGTTTAGTTTGATTTTCTAAAGAACAGACAGTATCTTTTCAGTAAACTGAACATCCCACCTCTACTAAATATGCACAGCTGCTGGCCCTGTGTAGATAGCGGGGGAGGAGAAAGAGACGGAAAGAGTGGCCACTTCCAGGTAGGGGCCCAGACTTTGGTCCTGCCACGGACAAGTTAAGAGACGCTATTGAGATGCACAACATGCAGAGAGGCAGCAGGCTGGAGGTTCCCCCTGTTAGCACCGGGACACAAGACAACCCCCACTTACACATAACGCCAGCGAAAGTGGAGGCCTCTTTCAGTCACTTCCTCTCCATTTGAATAGGTCAGACGCGACTGGCTCTGCTGACTTTGTTTTTGGTCGGTGGAATAAGATGGAAATCTTCAAGGCTCGTTAAAGGCCAGTTCTAATAAACAAAGCCCATTAACATATACCTAACCTCATGCAAATGAGACAGTTTGTGAAAAATAGTAGTTCCGAACGATCTGAAAGAACTTTTAAAGTTGGCAAGAACCTCATCCATCAACTCCCACTTAGACCAAGATTAGTTTAAAGGTCTGCATTTTCTTTGTCAAGGCTAAAAAACATTTAAACTTGAACAAACATATCAGGTACGTTCAACGATTTCCTTATTTACCTTATTTTCCTTATATCCTTTGTTTAGGAGAGAAGAAATTACCATCATTCTTAATAGTTTATTTAGTTTCAATAAATTCCTGAATTAATTTGTCCATTCATTTTATTGGGTCAGTGTAGGTTTACAATAATTTTAAGCTGTTTCGTCTTGCAGTTTACCAGGTTAGCTGCATTGTATCGCAATTATGAAGACACCAATATATAACATAGCATTGGCAGCTTCTAAAGCTTGTTATTACACTAGCACAAATATACAGGAGCAGTAGAAACACCTAAAAGTAATTTTGTTTCTCTTTATTCAGTTATAAAACAGCTCTATTTAAAGGTTGATTTACAATGGTGTGAATCCAACAAGTGATTGAAATAAACACTTTACAGTCCAGCAAACAGAAATGCTTGTGTTATACGTCAATAAACATTTAAAAACTGCATGCGATCTACATTTTTATTTTATGAAATTAAAAATATAATATTTATATATGTATTAAAGGAAATTGACTGTTTCAGTTTCTATTTTGACATCTCCTAAACTATTTAGGTTTATGACTTTTTGGACAGCTACCACAGATCAAGGCCCTTGATGAAACATTTTGTTGTGTACAGCTGTTCTGTTAAGTGTAAAACTATACATATATTACCTGTTTTTGCTATTTTGGAAATCAAATGTTCACATAAAACATTGCATAATTGCAGTGTGGTTAGAGAGTTGGCCCGGATCGGAAGATTGTGGGTTCGATTCCCTCACCAGCAGGTTGCCCTGAGGTACCCTTGAGCAAGGTACCGTCCCCGTCACTGCTCCCCGGGCGCTTTCAATAGCCGCCCCCTGCTGCACATGTGCTTATGGGTGAAACGCAGAGATTTAATTTCGTTTTTTGCGCTGCGTTTCACAATGACAAGGGTTTTCACTTTCACTTTTTCACTTTCACAGAAATTACTGTACACTTCTATCAGTTATAGAAGAAAAAAAGAACCTTGCTTAGATACTGTATCTCCCAGCAGATGGTATAGGGTTAAAATAGTGAGGCATTAAGGGGTTAACGGAGTGACCTCACCAAGCACGTCATTTACAGCACGACCTATGACTGCTTTTTGGAACTACAAGTTTCCTGCTGTTTTCCTGATATGAGGTGTGCTTTGACATTAGCAAGTGACAGGCACTTAAAACACCCGCCAATTAGAAACAAGCTCCCTGATGCAAGACATATCAGTTCCTAAGTAAACTGATTCTTTGGGCAGAAAAGAAAACCTAGGAACGAGGACTTCAGTCTCAGCCATTGCATTTGAAAATGTCATGTATAAAACAAACCAAGGTAGCTAAGGGAAACAAAATATGATTAAGTAATAGTCTTCAATGAGCAGTCTTCTTTTCCCTCCTGCGTCAAATTAAGCTTTTTAATTGGATGCAAAAATAGTCAAACAAGTGTTTGAAGCTGTAATATTGTATTAAATAAAGCTGTGATTTTAATGTAGCACAGCAACAGTAAACAACTAATGTAGCATTAAAGTAACAGCATGAAATGAATGTAGCCAAACAATAGTTGGAAGTGGATGTAACTAAACAACATGATTTTAAAGGAGACAAAAATGACATTATTGACATTATTATGAATAAAGCAATAGCATGAACATAGATAAGCATTATTTTAAAGTTAATCTAGGTAAACAATAGTATGAAGTTAATGTAGCCAAGCAACAGCATGATGTTATTGTAGGCAAATTATGTCACCAAACAATAGGATGTTAATGTAGCCTAGCAACAGTAGAAAGTTAAATTAGCGAAACAAAAATATAAAAGTAATGTAGATAGCAGGAAGTTAAAGCCAAATATTAGTATGAGATTAATGTACCCAAGGAATAATGTGACATTAGAGTAGCCAAATAATAATATGAAGTAAATTAAGTCAAAAAGACTTGCTTTGCACCGGATCAGTTGCCTTCAGTCATATTAGACTCAGATATAAATGATCTTTAAATGTAGTATATAGTAGAAACTAGCAGTAATTATATTCCACAATGATAGAAACCACATAAGCAAACCAATTTAAGATTATCTCGACATGGTTTACTGCAAGCGTTGGATGATATAGGCATGTTAATCGCATTTTGTTACTTGCTAGTCATTTTATGGAATATTAAAAATGTAGGATTTTAAGATAAAATAAACAGCTGATTTAATTCGCAGTATGGACTAAACTGTGTTTTGAACAAGCAGATCATCTAGCTGAAAGTTATTCTTCGCACTTCACTTGCATGCAACACTGAGGCTGAGGTTACCAAGGGAAAGACATCACAATGTGAATCATCCATCCACCCCAGATGCACTTTATAGCCTGAGTCACCGTAGGATTCTCAGCATGGGACTGTGTGAATCAGTCCAATTGTTTTCATGCTTGTGGAAAAAGATCATAAACAGACGTGGCGGAGAAGGTCTAACAGTCGCAGCTGGAAGGTATTGTGGAAACAGCAACAGAGCCTTAATGGAATCCATCACCGGTATGTTCCTCTGGTATGAGCAAGCCAGGCTAGACAAACAATACCACTGTGCACCGGGCTCAGCTTAGCAAAATAAATCCAAAGAACTATTGGGTCAAGGAGCCTTGTGGAATAGTGCATACAAGCTTTTAGTATTCTGGAGGCTGCCGTGACCTACTTCAGAAGACAGCGAGCAATGTAAAGTCGGTGCATATGGAAACAAGAATACATGGCATATAGAGAGCCCTGCTTCATCAATTCCGTGCCATTTTTGTTTTTGCATTATGATAAAAACCAGGTTTATTAATCGTCATGATCACAGAAATGTAGCTGATGATCCACTGCCATTTAAATACATGCAGTTTACATTTTGTGCTACAGCACAAGTTTGTCTCTAAGTACTCACAATTCTCAGGAAAGCAATCATGATAATGTTAAATATAACTTGTCCAAGTGAATGTGTTTTTGGCCTTCTTAGATGAAGTTGTCTCATGAAAAAGAACAAAAATCCATACTTTGCATGCTGTCACACATTAAACTTATGAAATCTAAGCTTAAATACCTGCACTCATCTTAAATTGCAATGAGGCTAACATTAATTGTGACAGGCCTGCAGTATACAGGACATGCTATAATTGCACCACATTCAAAATGACCTCAACAGGCAATACCTGGATCGATTATGTTTTACACCTATAATGAACCATATTGGGATGTTAATGCATTTAATTTACCTGACTCCAAATGCATACAGCACTGAGAAAAATATAGTACATGCACACATTTTCAATGTAGCTTATTATGTAATTTATTATTTGATTTAGTTGGAAGTATTCCCAGTCAAAACATAGCCCTTCCAATTTTATATTTTTTTCCCACTCTTTTATTTAACAGTCTGAATAGGCCGTCTGTGTAACATTTCCAGCATGACTATTCATAGGTATTAGAGATGACAGGTTTATAAACTCAAAATGAAAATATATTAAAAAGTGTATAATATTCCAAGAAGCTAGCTTTCTAATAAAGAATTCTGTCATGACTCGTGTTTCTTGCATTACCGGGAAAACCGGTACTATTACCATGAAAAGACATTTTTTAAAAGGTGAAGAAATAAAAAAGCTGTTTATTAGTGGACTGGTCAGCTTATAACAAAGCCTACACCTACAAAGGTCTTAAAACGGACTTATCCATGCATCATCCACAATCAGTTGGGGTTGGACAAGCTTTACAAAACAGTGAGAAACCCTGTGGCACTGGTATACACAGCTGAACTAGTCAAACTGTTGAATAAAGAACTTGAATTCTGCATGGATTTTGGTTTAAAAAGAATCATTTCACACGGATATTTGTAAAATGTTCAATTGTACGATATTTATTAGAAAGGTCTTGCTGTTGGGATAAAAAAAAAAACAGAGTCTGAAGTGAATATGTTTCAGTTATAACTGAGCAGTATGAAAATATTAAGCAATATTATGATAAATTAAGTCCCAGTACGTCTTAAACTGCCTTTCATGTTGAACACGGAACAACTGCAGGTTTCCTTGCCAACACAGCATAACTCGTCTTGTTTAAGTAGATTTAGATGAATAGTTTTTGATTTTTAAACATGGATCTATTGCTTCTTATTTGTCCATTCCAAGTTAAAGCAGATGTCAGAAAAAGAAATATGTAGTGATTTTCTACTTTTGCAGCATATTTCTATCCTTTGCTGCACTGAATGCTCTGTAAGGCTTGTCCTAGAGTAGATTTGCATTTATTGGCGGAACGTCGATAGGTCAGCAGACAAGCTAAAAGAATGTCTTATATTAGGCAGCATAAGAAAATAACAGTAAACGAAATACCACACATCACATCTGTCTGTATAGGTTAGTATTAGACATGGCAGAAGCTTTTGATCTGAAAAAGCGGCAAGGACAAAAGAAACATCCTGAGTCCCAAATGGACGTTTTACTTCAGAGAATAGATTATACAGAGGTCTACTGTGGCGTCAGCCTGGCTTTGTTAGCTAGTATGGGGACGTGGACATTGGGCTTGACTCCCGGTTAGATTTGTCCTCTGGGAACAAGTGGTTCCCTTTAAAACACAACCGAAACAGTCACTATCTGTCTAATGACACACTTACACAATAATGGGGTTTTCAAACCACAAAACCAAACTTTAGCACAAAGATCTTTTCCAGTGGCCACCTCGCTGTGGAGAAGGAGGAGACATGACACGACATGAAGCCAGAACTCCAGTGAGAAACTCCATAATCCCAAAAAAATAGAAAAAACAAAAGGGTTGAGATAAACCAGACCTCAACACATGGCTACAAGCCTCTCAGCCGTGACTGGCAAAGCTGCTTTAGACAAACAAACGGCCCAGAAAGTGCCGTAACCAACTGTGAAAACCCACATTTTAGCCCACATGCACGCTAACCAAACCCCCAGACATGCTGAGGATGAAAGAGTGGGTGAAATAGCAAATTATGCCACCAAATCTTCACGAAACATGATATTTAACAATATTTACCTTTCCTAAGGTAACAAGTCAGTGAGCAAAATGCATGAGAAGTATATTTTAAAAAGACTATGAAAAAACAATTAAACATATAAAAACCATATAATAGCTTAAACTTTTCAGTAAAGCAAAAAAATGTAATAATATATGCTGTTCATTGTTGTGACAAGTGTTAATGATACCCATGATAAACTCAGAGAAGTCTACCATAATGTTATTTAACAGGATAACTATAATGAATCACCTCATTGCCAGCCACTACCTGGGAGGCCTTTATCCAGTGCAATGCAGTAGATTTTAGTGGTAATTATTTGGAAAGGAATGAAATGCGAATGCAAGCCAGAGTCGAAATGCCAGAAAGACATGGCAATCACCCAGCATGACGCATACTACAGTTCCTGAGTTGCCAGACAGAAGCCAGAACATTAACAGGGAGAAAGCATGGTGTCTTGATTGCAT
Source organism: Hepsetus odoe (assembly GCA_017165825.1). Classification (NCBI taxonomy): domain Eukaryota; kingdom Metazoa; phylum Chordata; class Actinopteri; order Characiformes; family Hepsetidae; genus Hepsetus; species Hepsetus odoe. The sequence goes on along the minus strand of CM029390.1, from coordinate 12,043,532 downwards.
AATCACTTGATGATATGCTAACACCTTTAGAGGCACATGATTTGAAACATTAGCACAGTTAAGTGACAGAAGGAAAGCCTGAAATCTAACAAAGAAAATGAACAATCACAGTGGATATTAGAGTGAATCAGAAATGTTGTGGGCCATTCATGCTCAATATGTCATCCTGTGCAACATGAGCTTCATGGTAAATGTGAATATGTGCAAAGAATGTTGTTCTGGGATTTGTGAAAACAGCGTTACGTACCCTTCTTTTTCTCTTTCTTGGATGGTGTTTTCACGGGTGCCTGCTCGGCTGGAGGCGTGCTGGACTCAACCTCTGCAGACATGCTGGTAGGCCGGCCTCACGCAACAGGGCGAACGAAAGCGGTTCTCTTTCTTTTCCGCTCTGGAGTGTTCTCACCACAGGCTGACTCAGAAATGAACCATGTTCAGCAATGCATGTGCTGCAGAGAGAGAGGTAGAGAGAGAGAGAGAGAGAGGAGGGAGAGAGAAGAATAAAGATAAGCCTAAAGACAGAGAACTGCCTAAATATATACTCATGTAAAAGTATTGTTACCTCTTTGAAATAACAAATCTTCGTCTTTAGCTAAAGTCCCGCGGTACAAGCTCAGAAACCCAGTGAGGTCGGAGCAAATTACAGAACTGCACAGAAACTTCTTAGCATGCCCTGCTTCTATCAACACTGGGAGCACGGTCTGTTAGGCTCTATTCTTTTTTTTCTTTTTTTTGATACCCCATTGGTCTAAAATAAATTGCTCATGTGAACTTAACTGACGTCTTACAAATCTATTCCAGTACAAAAAGTGACAAGCCCACAATAAGTCTGTCATGCCTCTTGTTTCTTGCATCACAGAAGCAAACACAGATGCAAAATACATCGCATCCTCACCCATTCCCTATTAACAGAAAAATATTTTCGGATGAAATAATACAAGAGCGTTCCTTCGGTGGACAGAGCACATTATTGCTTTGAATAGCTGTAATTCATTGTGTTCATTTCAAAGGTCTCAAAATGGATAACCTACAATAAACAATATCAACTGTAAAACTTTAGATATTGTCCTACACGGCCTAATTAAATGACAAACCTTCAGAAAACTCAATAAGTCAGTGTGACCAAAGCTGGCTTTTTATGTGAAAATGAAATGTTTGGAAGATTTGTTAATTTTTTGTTAATTGTGTGGTAACCTTTCATTCCAACAGCAACAACAACATCAAGCTAAACAGTATATTTCATTGCATGAAACTTTCCTAAATGAGCTTGTGGGCCAAAAACAAAAGCTGAATTAACATCCTGCACTTTCTCCCAAAATGCCTGCCTGCCCTTATGAGCTATAAATACATCCCTTTCATTGCTTATTACACCCCACCTAACAGTCTGGCTTTAACTCAGTCAGCTTATCTCTTAAAATGCTTCCCTGCATTTCTTAAATCCTAAAAAGGCCATTTTTAATGAGCATGCACCTCAGTGGTGCTGAATTCTCTGAGCCATGACTAATAGCGGTACAGTGGCCTTTCTCCTCCCTGTAAATTACAGTAAAGTATAATACTCAGTAACCTTGTCACCGCAGACTGGCCAAATCAAAATGCAAAAACAAATAAATAAATAAATACATCAACCTAAATTCCACAGACCTTTTAAAATAGCTGCCTAACTCAACTGTTAAAAGTCATGCCATCTTCTGGTGAGGTATCACAGGGAATTTAACGACTTTGGTCACTTTACAACAGTAACGATAGGAAGCAGTTGTCATTTTTGCAAACATTTAAACAAAACAACGGGCTCATTTGGAGCCTGATTTTCTGATCATTTTAATAGTTTAATATAAACACATAATTCGGAACGAAAAGGCTTAAACTGATCGAAATTTCAATTGGCAGAGAGGTTTTCATAAACTGCTCAGGAGATAAAAGCTGGTTGTAATAAACTGAACGGCTGCGTTGATCTGCCCAAGTCTTCTTTATTTAAAGGCATGGGGATTTTAGTGTCTCAGAATGGCAACTTCCAAGCTGAACTAGGCAGCTGCATAGTTTTATAGCAAACTATGAAAAAACTGAATATTACAGGATGAGTAAACCCTTACCTGTGTCCTGAGCTGTAGGTATTAGTGGCATTTAACACTTTAAAACTGAGGTTCCCTTCAACACCAAAGAACTCTGTGGTTTCTGTGGTTTCTCTAGTCTGGCACGTTTAACTCTCATCCTATCTATATGACTGCGTTTACATCGATATACATCGCAAATCTAAAAATCAGTTCAGTAATAAATGGATTGTTATGCATTGACTTTCCAAAATCTGCTTTTAATTAACAGCGAGAAAAACTAAAGCTGGGATATATTAATGTAATGCCATTACATTTTGTGAGAAAAACAAAATACCATCATGTGGTAAACTGCCTGAGCCTTATTTCTATTTAGTTAGTGAAAAAAAGAAAGACTGGATCTTAATTTCCTGCATCTCTTCAGGCAATCGCATCAGTATCCCTCAGTAAAATGCTACTCCTCAGTAAAAAATTATGGCAACAGGAAGCTTGAGCTTCCTCTTCATCTGGGATTCATATAGACTCAGCCTTCTTCCAACTATAGCCCAGTTATTCTTCCATGTTTATTTTCAATCTAGGCAACTTCCACAACTAAGAGCATGACCCTCGTGCAAATATTTGACATATTTTTCCTCTTCCTCCAAGTCCACTTACTCAAGAGCAGGAAATGAAGGTGTGGTCTTTAAATATGTTAACCTTTCACTGTCTCCGCTGCTTTCAGTCAAAACAAGATGGAAGTGCTACTGACTCAAGTTCATTCATTATAGACTGGGGGAATTGTAAGGCCTGGCGCAGGAATGGGCAACGTAATACTGTAAACAACAACAGCCAGTGTAAAAGAAAAGAAAAGACAGACAGAGAGAGAGACAGGCAGGTAGGCAGGCAGACAGGCAGACACATATATATATAAAGTTAAAGTGACAACCCTTGTCATTGCGAGGTCAAAGCACAGCAGACAGTGAACCACAACAAAATCTGCAAACACCTCTGCAAACACCGTGCAGCAGTGGGCAGCTATTGAAAGCGCCCGGGGAGCAGTGACAGGGACGGCACCTTGCTCAAGGGTACCTCAGGGCAACCTATCAGGGCAATCCGATCATGTGGCCAACGGCCTAACCACTAGGCTACCACTGCCCAGGTGGCACATATTATATATATAATACGTGTAAAAAGCTTTTTATTTGAGTTACAGATATATACAGATGTAATATTGTTATATTTGAAGTTATATTTGTTTACATTTTAAGCTATACTTGACGTTTCAGTATGAATTATGCAATGATAGTTGGTAGTTGTTTAGTAGTTTCCTTATCCAATTTAGGAGCACGACACATACACACATACACACACACACACACACACACATTCTTACATTTGGACTGAAATGTTCACATTTTTATATATCTGAACATGTTGCCTATCCCTCGCAGAACAGTCTCACAGCTTCGGGCTGGCAAGCATCTTAGACCCTGTCCCTTTAATTTCTACTTCCTCTTTTCACTTTGTAATCAGCTTCATCTCACTGACCAGTGGCCGATCCATGACCCCAACTTTCAGCTGAGAGTGGATGTAAATAGAACAGCAAGGGTATAAGTGGTAGAAGACTCTATTGTCGAGAAATAAAAAGGAGCAGCTGCTCTGTCCAGCAGCTGAGATGCCCTTATTGTACATAGACATGCTTTAATTAGGGATGTCCTCATCTCAGCACAACTGTCTTTAAGTGAAAGTGACAACCCTTGTCATTGTGAGGTCATGGCACTGCACACATGAACCACAACAAAATTGGACCTCTGCATTTAACCCATGCACACTCAAACCCGTGCAGCAGTGGGCAGCTATTGAAAGCACCCAGGGAGCAGTGATGGGGACGGCACCTTGCTCAAGGGTACCTCAGGGCAACCTACCGGGAAGGGGTTTGAACCCCTGATCCTCCGGCTAACGCCCTAACCACTAGGTTAGCCCTCGCTCATGACGCTGCCCTCGTCATGGTCTTACTGGAGACCATTCAAATAATTTGTATTATATTTATATATTGCCACTCTCATGGTGAAACCTCATAAGTCTGTTTTTCATTCGAAATTACTAAACAACCTTTACATTTGTCAAAAAGGATGTCTTCAGTGTTTTTAAAGTTAAATGAACAAATTGTGCCATCAATATATTAATAAATGATTTTTTTCAAGTGCCATAAAGCTCTCTGTATGGAAATATTTTAAAGTTGAAAATCAAGCCCAAATTCCCCTTAATGCACATAAAAAATGAATGTTTGGCACTTAGAGATAAGTGTTAACCAAGACAAATGCTACTTTATGCATATAGTGCATCATAAAATATGACATTAAAACACTTAAATGCTATTTTCACCCCCAAAAAGCAGACAAAAGGTTTCAGCAAGACATCAGCTCAGAATGCATCACAATGTAAATACCACCAAGTGTTTTTCTGCACTGTTTCAAATATATTGTAGCAAAAGTCATAAGATGGTACAGTCCATTCTGCGGCCTTTTGACCCATAGGCGTGGGATAGGTAAGTGCAACCCTGCAACCCTGAATTGCATAAGCAGCTTAGTTAATGGATTGCTGGATGGAATGAATGAATAGCCTCCCATGTGCTACCAAACTGGACTGTTTCACTCTATGAATTTAAATACATATAATGAAAATAAAATGAAAATAATTGCCAGACACTATTATAAAAAGCAGAATCAGAAATGAATTAAAATAATGAAACAGGACTTCTCTACTGAGCCAAAAAAAACATTGTTAATGGTCTAAAATGGTCACTTTCTATCAAGTGTCGAGTCCATCTGCAAGAATGAACTGTCCATGGACTCCAAATCTACTTTCAATTGCTCACCCAAAAGGAAAAATCTGTGAGAGGAGATGAAAGAAACAGAAGAATGCAGCATGCTGGCAGGCAGGGAAGCTAGCTGTGGAATATTTATGCTCCTCAGTCTGATTCATTCTTCTCCATTTTCTAAGCAGGAGTCCTGAGGGGAATCTATCTGTCTGATAGCGCTGATCCTCTAAAGCTGTCAACAAAGGAAAGCAGGAAGAAACGAAGCACTCCTGGTCAAACTCACACTGTTGGTGCGTGTACCTAAATAATGCCTGAGAGCTGGTACCAGGCTGCGACAAGAACTGCAGAACTGCACAGCACTAACTTAAGTGGATACCTGCTCTACACACACACACACACACATATATACACATACAGTACTGTTCAAAAGTTTTAGGCAGGTGTGAAAAAATGCTGATAACAAAGAATGTTTTCAGAAATGGAAGTGTTAATCATTTATTTTCATCAATCAACAAAATGCAGTGAATGAACAAAAGAGAAATCTAAATCAAATCAATATTTGGTGTGACCACCCTTTGCCTTCAAAACAGCATCAGTTCTTCTAGGTACACTCGCACACGTTTTTGAAGGAAGTCGGCTGGTAGGTTGTTCCAGACATGACTGTGTTTCAACCTCCGTGTGACACTGATGATCATCAGCACCTGTTTGGTAAAACTGGTTGATCAGACACCGACTATAATCCTACAAAACCCCTGACTTTGTGCAAGTGTACCTAAAAGAACTGATGCTGGTTTGAAGGCAAACGGTAGTAACACCAAATATTGATTTGATTTAGATTTTTCTTTTGTTCGCTCACTTTGTATTTTGTAAATTGATAAAAATAAACAATCATTATTTATATTTCTGAAAGCATTCTTTGTTTACAGCATTTTTTCACACCTGCCTAAAACTTTTGCACAGCACTGTATATATATATGTGTGTGTGTGTGTGTGTGTGTGTGTATGTGTGTGTTTGTGTGTGTGCTTATAGTTTGAAAATATTATCTCAGGGATGAAGTTTAATAGATAAGAACAAAATCAATTATGCTCTCTTAGCCTGGGCAAAGGTCGAACATCTCTGCATTCATGTGGCTGGTATGCTGATTCACAAGCCTTCACAAGCTAACTGTACATCCAGGAATGATTTTTATGCTTCCATAGAGTAAATTCAAGAACATTTATTGATTTCTATCGATTACTCAGACAGCTAATTTCGTTGTTTAAGGCAGTGCCCCATGGCAGTCCATGCAAATGGTAACCTGGAGCCACAACAGTCTCAGGAAGCAAGTTTCCTGCCTAAACAGTAGGTATACTGTCTATAAAACAGTCATTAACTTTCTCTTGTAACCCAGGTTTAAATACTCAAGCTATGTTTAAATCTTGCAAAATGAATCATTCAAAATAGCACATTTTGATGTTTAGACAAACAGGCAGGAAAAAGTGAAAAAAAAAACATATAAAAATGCTTTACTTTCTGCATAAAAACAATAAAAAGATTAAAAGTGTCATTACAGCCACGTTGTTACTTCCTGATTGGTCAGTGTTGTTCCCTTCAGTCCACAAGCTGCTCATGACCCAAAGTTCCCACATTATTATTGGTTGCATGTTTAAGGAAGAGTTCTTTTTCACATCTTAAATGTAGAATAAAATTTAACAATTAAAAGACAGAAAGGTTCTCTGCATCCCTACTACTAAAATACTTACCACAGACAAAACTCTCTAATAAACATACATGGTTCTTGTGAGAACAGGTCTAATTTGTGAAATAATATCAATTCCTGCACTTCAACCAGCAACACCAAAGAAATGGGACAGCAATTTAGGGCTAGCTTTATTAAATAAGAAAATAAATGTGATTAAAAATGATGTGATTAAAAATCCACAAAATTCTAAGCTTTTGAGGAGCAAAGATGGTCAGAGGATCTCCATTTAAACTGAACACCCATGATCTCAAATTCCTCAGACAGTACTGCATGAAGAACTTTCATTAATCAGTAGCTGAAAGACCCACATGAACATATGATTACTTTGGCAAACTTTTGTCAAGCACTACATACAGAGCAACATTCACAAATATCACTTAAAACATTAATGTGCAAGAAGGACATCCAGAAATGGCATCAGCTTCTCTAGGACTGAAGGCATCTGGGGCGGATCATCACACATGACATGACTTTGTCATGATGATGCCTTTTTTTTTTAAGAAATGGAGGCCGTGCGCTCTTTACCAAAGACGAAAATGACCAACCAGATCGTTATCAGCGAAAAATCCAGGGTGTGCCATGGTATAAGGTCATATCAGTGCCCTTGGCCAAGACAATGCACTCTTCTGTGATGGAAGGATTAATGCGGAAAGTACATTAAAATTTAGAGCAACATGCTGCCTTCAAGACGACATCTTTTCTAGGCACGTTCATGCATTTCTCAAAAAGACAGAAAATACATTCTGCACGCGTTACAAAAGCATGGCTGCAGAATAGGAGGGTACAGGGCTGCCCTGTCTGCCATAGAGACCCAATAGATTTCAAAATTTTGACACGAAAAATGCGTATAAGGGTTGGAAAAGGAATGGCAGCAAAGTGTAAGATGGTTGAATGAAGGAAGGGAGGTATTTTAAGAAATCTAATTAAATTATCCAGACAAGCCATGACATATGTATCTTGAGTTCATACTGTCTGCAATCAGATAAAAGTCAAAGTAAATAAAAAATCATCTTCCATCCTTATTTTTTCTGATATGAGGTTGTAAATGGTCCTACAAAACAGTGAGTCACAAACATTATTCAAGTAATTATTCCCACAGAAATGACTACATGAGCTGTTCACATGATCCCCAAAACATACCCCTAAACTATGCCTCAAGATGTTTGTTTGTTGGTTTGTTTTTTTTATTATTATTATTTGGTAGTCCAATTTTTTGGGTTAAAAGGCTTCCTGTACCTTTAAACTACCTAACCCCACAAACGGGGATGACTTCAGAACATCCTGGACAAAGCTAAGCCCAAAAATCAACATCAATATTTACACTTCGTTTCTGCCCTGAGAGAACCTCCAGCTCTTCGTTTTCTCTTTCTCTTCCCCCTTGCTGACTTTCTAGCTAGGATCAAGTGCCAGTGAGGAGAGCGAGCAAGGGGGCCAGGCCAGGAGCCGCAAACTTTGCAAATACCTCGGGAGAGCGAGAACAATGAGTGTACAGTAAACACTATCTTTCCTCTTCCCTGGCTCCCTGGATCTGTGGCTGTTTCTTCACACAGGCCAATGGAGCTCTTTAAAGACGCACATCAAAAAAAGGCAGAAAGCCAAAAAGCATCCACCTCAGCTCCATGCCAGGAATGTTTGGCTTCTGAGGACAACTTTCTGTACAAAAAGTATCTCCTGGGTTCTAGATTTAATGGTCAACAGGGTAAAGGTACAAAGAGAACAAACATCCAGAAAGTCACAAATACATCATAGGCCACATTTTTCTTTGATCCTTAAGAATGTAGCTTTGATTAAACTATTAAAGCAACAGGTCCCGTACTAAAAGTCCCATAGCAATTTGAAGTTTGCAGCTGTAGTTTTACATTGGAGAGGGACAGCTAGTGCAGCTGACAAGTACTGAACACGGAAGGCCAGTGGGTCACTAGTTAAGATCCTACAAACTGATGATGCACCAACATGAAAATTCTTGGACAAATCCCAAACTAAAATGTGGTACAACAAACCAGAAGAAACTGAAACTGAATGGAAAAAGACCCAACAGAGCTGGGAATAAATGATTTCAGTTCACATAAAATAAGCACAAACATGATTTTAGTTATGTAGGCGGTAGTATTCGCCATACCACCAAATGCTCTTAACAAGTGAGAACATTCATTAAGCAAAACATTTTATTTTTAGCCATAATTCGTACTTTGGCTCAGTTGGTTTTGTTTTATTTTTAAAAGGCATGACATCAGATCTGTGGGATCAGAGTTATAGTAGATTTTATATATTTATGAAAGTGAAAAAAGTGAAAGTGACTACCCTTGTCATTGTGAAACGCAGCACAGCACAACACAACAAAAGTCAACCTCTGCGTTTCACCCATACACACACGTGCAGCAGGGGGCAGCTATTGAAAGCGCCCGGGGAGCAGTGACGGGGACGGTACCTTGCTCAAGAGTACCTCAAAGCAACTTACTGGTGAGGGAATCGAACCCACAATCTTCCGATCCAGGACAACTCCCCTAACCACTAGACCACCGCTGCCCCCTGTGCAGAAAATTGTATGTGCAGAAAATTTCACTCTTGACCAGCTGCACCTTTAAATGTTTGAATGTGTCTTTACTGACCACAGCAGAACTGTTTCTGAACAGAAGAATTTCTCAAAATTGTTCATAAAGGCTTTTAATCGTTCCATCTTCCCAAAATGCTGAGCTGTATTTCATAAACAAATCTTTTATGCATATCTTTCTCTTTGTCTATTTTTGAAACAATCAGCTAATCAGTTATTTTACAAAACCTGTCGATTTATCAAAATAATTGTTAGCTGCAACCCTAAACCAAAACAATAATTGACTTCAGTCTGAACACACTACAGTAAGGCGAGTTAAATATTTATTTATTATATTTAATTACATTATCACATTTCTTTACAGTTTGAGTTAACATGTTCTCAAAGCATGTCGATTATCATACATAACATAATACTATCTTTCACAAAGACAACATATTCACATGTTGTGTATTGCTACATTCTTGTTTCCAAGTATTTGGAAAAGGGGAAAATGTTCAAAGCCCACACCAAACGACAGCATGCGGAAACAGTTCTTCATAACGGGAGGTGCAAGACTGTGAAGTTGGTGATTGGCCAAAACCCCCAGTTTACTTCCAGTCAATGATTAGTTATTTATCCTTGACAGAAATCTACAGGCATGTGGGCTTTAATTAGAAAATAAGGCAAAGCGACTGCCACAGATGCAGTCCACCTTCTTGGTGGTTGCCATGACACCCACATGCCACTGAGACAGGTACTGGTAACCCTGTTCCTGCCTGAGCATCGATAGCCTGGCTTTGCAGAGCAAACACATAATCCATCATCAGAGACATGATCAAAAAAAAAAAGGAAAATCACACACACACACACACACACACACACACACACGCTTTCTCAAGGGCTTTACTGTTCGTTTACCATTCTTAAGGTTGCATAAAGAATGAATAATTTCAGGATCCAAAGCCAGATGGGCACATAAAACTGCAAAGAATGACTAAAAAGTCATTGGTGTATAATGCACGGATAGCATTATACAGCATCTATAAGGACCCAACACCATCAGGAAATACTGATGCTGGAGGAAAACAAACGTGAGCCTTGATTCTTTGACAAATCAAATTTTAAATTATCATAAACCTGCATGTAAATTAATTAATAAATTGAAGTAAGGAAGATAACACATGGCCTAACCCAAACCCTAGCACTACCTAGGACTATTATATCAGCATGACAATTCTTTCACTTTAAAATAGTCTTAAAAAATCATGAGATATTCTTTACAATAACATAGACAGCAACCACACCATGCAATGTCAAAGTATGCCCAAAGAATATTTATATACGTATATATGAACTACCGATGACATAAAAACAATACACCTTTCATTTAAAATAGAAGAAAATACAGTATACCTACCCATCGTATTACTTAGTTATAGCATAAGGGGTCTGGGCTACTGGCCATCCACTATAGTTTATAGAGCTACCTTTCAATGACAGCGGGAGGCTTAAGATAATTTCAGTTAAACTGAAAAGAAACCCATCATTAATGCGCTTCCAAATCAGTTGTTCAAAATAATCGCCATGGATTTGCCTCGTTGTTGCTCACAATACAATTAAGTCAATCCCCTCTCATGGGAAATGATGAGGGGTAAAACATTTTCCCACAGTAAGCAGACATGGATGAGTATGGACACATTGTTAATGGAGTTGTGTGTGGTCTTACAGGTAATAGGTGTTGCTGAAGTGTCAAAGCATTTGTAACAAAATCATAGCCAGCAACCTCATCATACAACGCCAAGGTGTGAATCCCATTAGTTGCAGTCTTAGTATTCAAATGACACTCTAAGGGTTAATTACCTGAGGGTATTTATTCCAAGTAAAATAGGAGAGTAAGGAACTGAAGAGAGACCTCACCGACAGGTTTAAGGGGTTAAGGTCAAATGTTTAAATGGGTCAGTGGCATGAGGGTCACTGCTGAACATCATTACTAGAGCCAGAAATAGCAATGAGCACTGAAAAATGGCTGCAATTTTCATGGACACAAATATCATTATGTCTGAATAACCATCACGTAAGTTCGAGGGTCAATCGCAATGATGTAATGACACTTGATAAGAGGATGAGCACCAAGTACAAGAAACTGAAAGAACATTTCAGAGAAGAGTAGTCAATGTTCTTCGAATTCAGCATGTCAGTGGGTGGAAAATCCTCACTTTGGATTAGTGTGAAATGCAGGTCAAGTGTCATCTTCCATTCCAGCTTTAAAATAAAGAAAATGAATGGTTCCGCATCTGGTCCCAACTTTCTTTCCTCTTTTTTTTTTTTAAAAAGGAGTAATGCAGAGCTTTAAGTGATTGTCCAGATTTCTTTCTTTTTCACAAGCGGGGGAAAATGGGACACAAACAAACACCCAGTGCAAAGGTCATCTACCTCAGCATGTGGTCACCGCACTGAAATACCACTCTCCACGTAAAAAAGCTACCATGACTTCTCTAGTGACCTGTATATGTCTCCAGTGAAATACTATAGCAGGCCCTTTCAAATGGCAGGGACCTACACAGAGGGAGAGAAGAAGGCCACAAAGAGAAGTGAACTGAGAAGAAGTTTGTGAAGGTCCATATTCCTAATGGAGAGCTTTCCTCTTTTCTCTTTGTCCTTGCTGAACTTTCTGCGCCAAGCTCGCTTTTTCTCCTGTTGAAAGGGAGGGAGCAAGTCCAAGAGAAGAAATGGTTCAGGGAAGCCAGAAGTGAAGGAATGACTCAAGGAGGGAAATGAAATCGAGTGCCAACATCTGCTTCCAATAAAACTGCACACATTGTACCAACACAGAGCAAAAAATGTGTCCCGTTCTGAGTTATATTCTTTAAAAACATGAATTCACTTCTTAAAACATGGTTAAACACTTACCTTGTGACTACCTTCCTCAACTAAGGCCTTTAAAAACGTATGATTGTGTATTTAGTTACTTCTCTTGCCTCCTGATTGGTTAAATCCTTGCCTTTACCTCCAGGAACAATTCTGGAGCCGATAAAGGAAAAATGTTTCTCTCAACATTTCTGGCAACGTTTAGATGGCATGACTGCAAACTGTTTGAAAGTCAAACTCTCTTTAAAAGGCTCACAAGTTCCACAGAGCAAATTGTTCCCCTTGCTTATGAAAGGAAGTGGAGTGAGTTTACAGTGGCATTTCCTCCATTAGATGTAACATGAAGGGTGGTGAGGTAGCAGGAAAAGAGAGAAAATGCTGTAATTATGGTTATTTCTGGGCCATGCAGTTAAACTTGCCCACATTTTTTCACTCCTACTCTCTCTTCCTCTCATCTCTCACTGCTCCATTCTCTTTCTTTCTCCTCTCTCCACATCCTGGACTGAGGTCATGATCCAGGACTATAAAGAGGCATTCCTTCAGACTGAGATCACACCTGCAAGAGTGTTTGTATATCAGTTTCTCCTAAAATGCACATCTGCATCAGGACATGGCGTTGTGTTTACAGGTAGGATAGGCTCTTCCTGCAGTTGACCAGGTCTGGTCTTCCAAAGCAGGTTTATGGATCCTCATAAAGTGTTTGCAAACTATTGAGGTCAGTGAACTAGTTGGTTCTTGACTAAGGCACACACCAATCCGTACTCTTTACTGAAAATGAGATCAACAGTAACAAGCAATCTTAATGCAACATGAAACACTACTGTTTCACCTGCATGTTCAACCATCCATCCATCCATCATACATCCATCTGAAGCTCACACAGATAGACCAGACAGATCGGACAGAGTCGGTGTCAGATGGCCATTGGCTATATTGTAAGCTCCCTAATTTTGGTGTAAACTCAAAGCGATGGCCAAACACTTTTTGTGTGTTAGCACAGCCCTCCATTTAGCTGATGAAACAGCTCTCACACTTCCAAACAGCAGAGGATCATCAGACAGGCTGAAGACGTCCCCAAATAGAAAAATCTGAACAGACATGGGCATGGGTGTCAAAAAAGCCTGCCCACGGTCATTACAGCGTGAAAGTGAGTGACATTTTAATACGCTACCAGAGGAAAGGAAAGGAAAAAGAAGAAAACGAGAGGAAGGAAAGGAAAGGAAAGGAAGGAAAGGAAGAGGACAGAGAATAAAATTATAGTGATTAAAGGGAAAGGAAAGGAAAGAAATTGAGAGGAAAGCTTAGGAAAGGAAAGGAAAGGAAAGGAAAGGAAAGGAAAGGAAAGGAAAACAAAGCAAAAGAGAGAGTATATAAGGAAAGGAAAGGAAAGGAAAGGAAAAGAAAGGAAAGGAAAGGAAAAGGAAATGAAAGGAAAACAAAGCAAAAGAGAGAGTATATAAGGAAAGGAAAGGAAAAGAAAGGAAAAGGAAAGGAATGGAAAGGAAAGGAAGAGGACAGAGAATAAAATAATAGTGATTAAAGGAAAGGACTGGAAATGAAGAGGATAGAGAATAAAAGAATAGAAAGGAAAGGAAAGGAAAGGAAAGGAAAGGAAAGGAAGGGGTTTATTATATCTCCTCCACATGCAGGTTAATTCAGCCTCAAAATGACAACAGGTCCTGTCCGCCTCTCCTCTTCCTGCTGGAACCCGCTCACACATCAAGAAAATGACCAAATGATACCAGAAATAACGAATGCATGAGCACGGAATTCAAACACGGCCATTGAGAGTCTGTGAAAGACCGCTGATCAGCGTGTTTTCTGACCAGACGAGCCCGGAGCAGCAGGCTCAGCAGTGAAGGGAGCCGCGCTCACCGTCTGCGGAGAAGCCTCGGCGCGCAGCACAGCCCGTTCCCGCGGCCTTTCCTTCCGCTGCCGAGAGGATGACAGGTTCGAAAGCGGGATCAGCGGTCCTCCGGTACAGTCCCGGGTCCTCCTGAGACACTGGCAGCTCTGAGCTGCTCCGGAATGCGCTGTGATGATCCTGCAGACTCGGTAACTCCCCCTCAAACAGGCCGGCCTGTTTAACCCTCTCCACACCGGCCCGAGGACACAGCCACCCCCACTGAGCTGAGCTCAGCTCTCACAGCAGCCAGGAGTGAGGTTTAGGCGCCTGCATGATCCTGATCTCAGATGAGCAACAATACAGCCTCATGTACTGATGTTCCTTGAGATGGTGGACTGTAGAAGGAAATGAATCTGGAGGAAGAGCAGCATCAGGACCCCTCAGCCTGCAGAACCTCAGTAGACCTTCCTCCAGCATCTCTCAGCAGAAAGTGAAATACAGGACCATAATGTCTTAAAGCTCTTTCTGTTTTTTTTTTTTCAGTCTATTCATTGGCAGGAGAGAGGACTGGGCAGAACTAAAGGAATAAAATTACATTTGGAAAGTTTCTTTTGTGGTTTGCATTGGACTGGCAAGCCATGTAAGAAACTGTCCAGGGCTTTTCTCTAGCAGTCCTGGTTAGGATAAGCAAGTCAGAGGATGGATGGATGGATGGATGGATGGATGGATGGATGGATGGATGGATGAAAAAAATCAGTAAAGAGTATTTCTCCAGCATCCCTGGCACCCTAGTTATGAGAAGAGGCTCAGATAATGGATGGATAGATGGAGTGAGGGAGGAGGGCTCCATGCATGGAGGATGAATGAGTTATAGGTTTGAGGTGAAACATGGGCTAATAAAAGCATAATGTATAAAAGTCAAAGTAAAAGTATAATGAATTCATGAATCCATGAAAACTGAAGCAAGAAAAAGCAGTATATACGTGTTTAGACATATCATTATTAACAAATGCTTGTTAAAAACAAATGCAGAAATAATTCTCACAAAAGCTGTTTGAATACAAATCCGTATGTAAAAACATATAACTCGACTTAGTGCTGTTTTCCAGATCATTGGTTTACAGGGACAAAGCCAAGGATCTATTTTTAAGAGGCATTTAAAAGTAATTACTTTTTAAACACTTTTCTCTTTTAAATGGTAAGGTGTGGTCAGTTGTGCCTTATATGACCAGGTACATGAATGGTCAAGGTTCCCAAAAGAAGTGTGATTTTAATATGACCTTAAAAAGCTGGATTCTTGCACAACAACAGGTTTTGATGATCTGTGCACTTTTTAAAACTCCCGGATCAAATTACAGGCCCTGTGCTGACATGCGTTTTCACTGTAAAAGATGAAACTCTTCCCATTAATGAGCCAATGAATTACACAATCACTGTCTGAACAGCCTATTCATCAAATATTACTTACGATGGGAACACGCAGCGTCCATTATTCAGCATTTGACAAACATGGGGCAACTTCAAAAGCCTTTAGTGGCTTAATGGCCAAGAGTACGATAAAAGATGTAGTTTCATGCTTGGCTGTTAGTTGGTTAAAGCTTTAGCTCTTTAAAACAATGACCTAAGAGGTGCTACCAGTTAAAGAGACCTAGTAAAGGGTTTCCGAGCAGATCCGACCATGTTACAGCTGTGATTAACCTAGAAAGACAGAAAAAGAATCAAGCGGGGTAAGCTCATAGGATTTTGGATACATTTGATCTGGGAACCAAAAGTTTTTGTGTTTAATGCAAAAAAAAAAAAAAAAAAAAAAGCAAGACTGAGGGGCAAACTGACTGTGCACTCTGTTATCTTCCTGCTCTGTTTGATTAGAAACACAGAGCAGATAGTACTGATAAGTCTCAGTGGGAGGATGTGAATTCATTTTCTCCTTAATCACTACTGCTCTTTTCACAGATTTCTTTTGAGTTCCAATCCTCTTTATAAAGGAAATCCACTACTTTTCTCTTTTTCTGACTAATTCAGTTGTTAAGCTGTAAACAGAGTCCTTCAGATTTGAAATGTTCATTGCAGGGAAACCTACTGAATCCAATTCATTTACAGTGGTGGTACCAGGGGTGGCACTGTCTACAATTTGACATTATGTGATAATCAAGAACTTCACTGTGTTTTGTAACGCTAATAATGATAAAACAGTGGAAAATATGTTTAGTTCAGGGTTGATATTTGAGGCTTTGCATGGCTGGTTCCTGTCACCATCAATATGAATAACTCTGATTTGGCAATTCTCGCTACTTAATAATATAAACACTGATGGAATTTACTTTTAGCTTCATAGACATATATAACTGTAGAAATGTGATTATTCTCTCTCAGCAATGCATAAAAATGCCTTGTAATGTAAAGTGTACTGTAATGTCTGTAGAGCACAGCTATGGAAGAACCATCTTTTGTAATTTTGGTGAAAGAAATTGCATAAAGTTTGTAGAGTTTTGTAAAGTTTAACTTTTCTGTATCATTATTTATTTTTCGTTTTCTTTTTATTTCCCTTGAAACTGCAAACCTATGCCTATTATCTTAGAGGATCCTTTAAATGTACGTACAAGATGTCATTTGCCAGAAGAGCGAATGTCGAGGGAATAGCTGGGATTTGTTCCCTGGGTAGCACAACCCAGGGAACAAATCCCAGCTATTCCTTCGAAATTCACTCTTGTGAATGTGCAGCTGCTAGTAATGTTTTCCCATCCTCTGACGTCACTGTTGACAGTGACTGGCAGAATAACACTGTTTACAGTGACTGGCAGAATAACACTGTTGACAGTGACTGGAAGAATAACACGTGACGCATTGATTATAAATCTCAGACTGTGCCAAAAATGGCTTTTT
This sequence comes from Hepsetus odoe, assembly GCA_017165825.1. Lineage (NCBI taxonomy): Eukaryota > Metazoa > Chordata > Actinopteri > Characiformes > Hepsetidae > Hepsetus > Hepsetus odoe. The sequence continues at coordinate 12,026,815 of CM029390.1, read as the reverse complement.
GGACCAATGCCATAAAAGAACCAACTTTGATTTTCTAAGTTATTTATGTATTTATTTATTTATTTATTTATTTAAAGCATCCATTAACAAGCTCTTTAGGGACACAAAACTGGCTCTTTTATGCTATTACTCCACCAAAGGCCTTTTCTTCTTCTTTTTTTGTTTTCTTCTTCTTCTTCTTCTGGCTGCTCCTGTTTAAGGGATCATCGGTTGCCATTTCTTACTGTCTTCTGCATTTTCCTCCTTTCAACCGACCACCTGCATGTCGTCTCTCACCACGTCCATAACCTCCTCTTTGGTCTTCCTCTTCTCTTCTATCCTGGCAGGTCCATCCTCAACATCCTTCCCCCAATATAATAATTGTCTCTCCTCTGGACATGTCCAAACCAATGCAACCTTGTGTCTCTAACGTTGTCTCCAAAACATCTTACCTGTGCTGTCCCTCTAATATACTCATTTTTAATCCTGTCCATCCTGGTCACACCCTAAGAAAAAAATCTCAACATTTTTAACTCTGAAAAGGCCTTTATTTTTCAGGAGAGCTTAATTCAAAGCTTTACATCTCACATTCTAAACATTGCTCTTTATTTTTTGTTAGAGAAGTGATTGTTTGTAGTAAAACATTCAAGAGGAGCTATTCAAGTTGGAGAGTCTAAGGAACTGAGCGAGCCACATCTTTTGCAGTGTTGAAAACCACATAATGCATTGGTTCACAGGAATTCAGGGAAGTGGGGTATAGAGGAAATGTGTCTGTCACACTAACCTTGAAATGACACACCAGCTTTCTTCCTGTTCTTGTGCTCTACATTTTGCTGACGTTAACTGGCTGCCACCACCCAACTAGTCTGGCAAAGAATCAGATTTCCACTGACCAAAGAGAAACACTTAGAGAATCCTATATGTAATAAGTAAACGAACAAACCTGGACATGTCTGGTTTCTCCACGCGACCTGTCCTGGGAGCTTCAATTCAAACCTACAGCATTACATAATGCTAAGTAGATCAGGTCATTACTACTGTGACCCTCAAGCAATGCTATGTATACATATAATTATATGATAATATTATTAATTACACAGGCACATGTACACAGTTACATTTTTTTACTGACAGGTTTCAAGTTTGAAATTTTCAGATTGCTAGTCTCAACCAAATCTACAGCAACCGCTCTTTGTTTTTTGTTGCTTTCAATCCGTTAAGGTCTACACTCCATAATCTTCTCGTCCTTTGACATGATTGGTCAGCTCTGAAAAAATATTCACAACCTAAGCTACGTGACTGCCCTAAGTAGATCTTTTTTTTTTTAACTCAGGGTGTCTAGAGTGCTTTTCACAAAACACAGCCAGGTCTGGCAAACTGAGCAAACTGAGAAGTCAGCAATAGTAGAAGGAAACGGAAACAATAGGAAGAGGTTCCTCAGTTGTAAAGAAACACATAGAGCAGCAGCTGAGAAAGGTGGGCCATTAGTACTATTGTCCTATGAAAGATCCTCTTTGTGATCATTATAAGTAATTAAACCTGAAAGGGAGTGCATTATGAGAAATAACATCTGTGATCTTTACAACCATGGTGTTACTTGTGAAAAAGCACAAGCTTGAATGATATGCTGTTTTTTACGCAACAGATAAAGGTAAAAAGCACCAAATTCAAATGTATATATTCGTTAGGGGCAGCGGTGACCTAGTGGTTAGGGAATTGCCCCTGCATCGGAAGATTGTGGATGACTCCCCACCAGTAGGTTGCCCTGAGGTACCCTTCAGCAAGGTACTGTCCCCGTCACTGCTCCCCGGGCACTTTCAATAGCTGCATGGTGTTTGCATGGGTTAAATGCAGAGGTCCAATTTCATTGTGGTTCACGTGTGGTGTGCTGTGACCTCACAATGACAAGGGTTGTCACTTTCACTTTAATATTCCTTCCACCAAAAAAAAAATTATTGTGGTTTTGATCAAATGGTTTGTAAAGCATTTCACAGTCCACCTTGTTTGTGGATTTGCAAGCTAATACTTTGTGCCAAAGTCTGGCAAAGTAATGTAAAGTTAGTTACTTTACAGTGAAAAGTTTGGATTTTAATGCAGAAAAGGCAGACACATTATCCCACTCTTCTTCCAAATCTGACCCAGTGGGGTGCAATGTGAATTTTTCCTTATATCTCATACATAGTAATCAGTGCTCAAAGGAATGGCAAAGTCATTGTGAATTGTTAAATAAATGGTCACATTACATCATTTGAAATCTGATGAAAACACTGCTTCTGCATATCATAGTAAGATGACAGGAAATGAAATAATGTAAAAGGCAAACCATTTTTTGATTGTTTAATACTAATCTGTGAACTAACGAATAGTAAAGTCATTTCACATCTTGCAATCAGTTTACACCCTCTTAAACAAATGCACAACTAAAGAATCTTTCTTAAACAACATTTAGTAACCGGTTTCATCCACCAGCACTTAAAGTTTCTTTGGGTCTGATGAATGTGCAGAGGAGTATTGGCAACAGAAGACATAATACACTGGTAACATCCTTGAAAATGTGAGTTGCATTTATCGGCTGGAATTTTTATGATTGGAAGAGCCTTTGATAAGAAAGTGGCCTTGAAGTTCAGCGCACCTAAACCACAGCCTTGCTTTTGAAATTCAGCCATTGTGTCCCCCTCTACAGGATGACAGAACAAGACTGCACATATAATATTATTTGATCAAATTTAAATCAGATTTAAAGATCCACAATTCTTTTGTAGGAACACAAATGTAATTTGGTTACATGTTTAGGCTTTTTGACCGAACCTCTCTGCTTGTTTCATTGAGCAACACAATATGATCAAAAATATGTGGAAATCCTTGAACCTATAGACTTTTCCTTGAACCTATCGACTAAGGATTTCCCCACACCAACTGCAAACAGGTGTATTAAATCAAGAACATTCATAGCCATGCTATATCTAAAGACAAAGCTTGGAAGTAGAATGGGTATGACTGAGGATGCCACTGAGTTTAAACATAGTGTATTTGTAGGGTGTCACTTTTACCACAAGTCAGTTCCTGAACGTCTGAGTTTCACTTCCTGAAATCAACTGAAATTGCTGTTATTAAAATTATCAACAACTCAGCCACAAAGTGGTAGACCAAGCAGACTCATTGAAGGGCAGTAATTGAAGGGCATTGAAGTCATTGAAGGGTATTCTGGAAAAAAAGATCAACCATTCTGTGCTGCATCCTTCACTACTGAGTTTCAAACTGCTTTGGAAGCAGCACAAGGACTAGAAGAAGAGGGAGGTTCAAGAAATGGCTTTCCAAGGCTTGTTGGAATGCAAGAGCCAGCAGTAAATTTGGGGGGTGGAGGGATTATGGTCTGGGGCCAGCTTTACAGGGTATGGGCTCAGCTTCTCAGCTCCAATAAAAAGATAATGCTACAAAGACATATTAGACAATTATATGCTTTCACTTGGTGAGCACAATTTGGGTAAAGCCCTCTCCCAGAATAACTGGGCCCCCATGCCCAATTTAAGGTCTATAAAGACATGGTTTAATGAGCTTTGTGTTGATTAACTCCAGTGACCTACAAAGAGCACTAATGTCAACTGAGCTGAACACCTTCAGGATGAATTTGAATGTTGATTGCAAGCCACATCTTCTGATCACAACAATGCCAGACAACAAATGCATTTTTTTGCCTGAATTGGCACAAACATTTCCACAGACTCATAAACATGGTTTTGGAATGGTAACCCATAGGTGTGAAGTTCAGGAGCCCACAAACATGGCCATAAATGCCAGTCATCATTTCGCCAGCAATAACGGCAACCTCTGTGATCAGAATCACAAATACATAGCTTTGAGCTTCTCAAAAATCTTCAGCAGAAGGTGATCCCTCCAGACATTTCTGAAAACACAACAGCCATCCACCTACTACTGGCCCTGGCTGGGGTTGGCTCATTATTTGGACTAATGTGGAACTTTGTTGCCATGGCAACAGGCTTGTAACAGAGTTGAATGCCCAGGCGCTCGTTTTACTCTCCGACTGTTCAAACAGCAGCTCTGAGTCACAGGCTGGCCTGGCTTGCTTCACAGCTGAAGGTGTTTTTTCTTTTAGCATGTTTCGGTAAAAGTGCTGGAGAGGAAGAAATGGCAGGCCAGTGGAAAAATTCATGAGTGTTTTGAGAGTCCTCATCTCTGAATGAATTCCTGGGATTCTCAGAAGGCCATCTTTTTCCGAGGCATCTTGAAGG
>CM029390.1:11920086-12017586 GCA_017165825.1 Hepsetus odoe | reverse complement strand
CTGTATTACTCTACATCTATACTTTATATATGAACGATTGACTCGGCAACCTGTCCAGGGTGTGTCCCCTGTCCTTCGCCCTGTGTGAGCTGGGATGGACTCCAGCACTCCCCCACGACCCCGCTTGGGACAAGCGGCAGAAAATGACTGACTGACTGATTGAGTAAATAATTAATAAATAACATGAAAGATAATCAAACTTACAGTTAATGTCGTTTTTCTATTTTGTCTTGAATTAGTATTTAAAAAAGTTTAATTACTTTCAGTCTTTTGAAACAAACTTAAATTGAATCTCCTTTTGGCTTTGGCACATTTTGTTGCAAAATAGGAATAGCCGTTAAAACTAGGGCATATATTCAAAAATACAAAATACTATTTGTGTTTCAAAAATGCCATTATTGTAGATTGATTGTTAACACAGCAATTGTTTCAATACAGCAATTGTCAAAAAAACAAAAAAAAAACACAACAACTAGAAGATACTGGCTGTTGAATAATGTATTCAGATTAAAAAGTATAATCACGGAAGTGCCTAATGCTGCAGCTGTTCCTGAGAGTGTGTCTGGAGGAGGCTTGTTTGTGTTGGTTCTTCCTCTTCTGAAAAGTCATCTCCTAAGTGTCTAGCAGAACAACACAGGCTATGCAGCATGCGGCTGTGGAATGTTTCAGCGGAAAGGCAGACTCTTTCACCAAACACAACAACAAACACGCCAACACCCTACTGTTCTGATGTTGACTGAGGGGTGCTGCCTCTCTCTGCCAGCGATTAGAGTTACTCTCTGTGTTCTCCTCTGAAGTGCTAGGGTCAGAGTCCCACAAAGTGGGTACAAAGAGGACGGAATGCGTTTGCCTGTGGTGTGTTTGAGCCTTGGGGAGACAATGCTGCCCAAACACGAGCAAAGTACCTTTTTCATACTGGCCAGCGGCTGTATTAGGGTATTAGGTGGGAAGTTCTGGCCTGTTGCCCAGGACATAACAGAGGCAGCCTTGTTGAATGCTAAATGAAGTGTACCATGGCACTCAGTGCCTTTTCCTTCAGTCCAGTAAAATGTTCTGTGCTTTGGGGGAGAAAAGAGAAAAAAAAGCGGCTTAAAAACTCACATATGGAGCTCGTTACTGCGCCTGGAGACGAAGCAACCAAGTCCAAGACAAACGCTGTAACGGGGTGAAGGCAGTAACTCATGCAGAGATATAAAAAGACCACCTGAAATGTTAGTTAACAATGAAAACAAGTGAGTGGGAACACGGGGTGGTAACAGTATTACACTTTAAAAGTCTTTCTAAAAAATGCTGCCAGCAAGGGAGGTGCTTCGAATGGTCCTATAGGAGAAACTTTAAGGCCTTGACATACCAAACTGAGCAAGAGGCTGTTGATGCAAATCAGAGGTCTACTATTGCTGTAGTTTGGCAGGTTTTCCTCACACTTTTAGCTCTTGTCACCTCTTCTGGTTTGGGATAGAGCTTAATGAACTGTTGGCGGCCAACTAAGAAAGAGAGTAGTGGTGGTCTAGTGGTTAGGGAGTTGCCCCAGATCAGAAGATTGTGGTTTCGAATCCATCACCAGTAGGTTGCCCTGTGGTACCCTTGAGCAAGGTACCGTGCCCGTCACTGCTTCCTGGGCGCTTTCAGTAGCTGCCCCCTGCTACAAGTGTGTGCATGGGGGAAACGCAGAGGTCGAATTTAGTTGTGTTGTGCTGTGCTGCGTTTCACGATGGCGAGGGTAGTCACTTTCACTTTCTTTATCTCAATTTCAATCAGCACACAAAGACAAAAACAGGAAAACCAAAAAACGGTCACTCTCAAGAGCACACCTACAAAGAATACCCTAAATTTTAATGTCAGTGCTAACAATTTTAGCACTGCCACATGGATTTTAGAACTCTTTTTGCCATTGTAAAGTATTTTTTACTTAGTGAAAATTGTACTAGGGTTAAGAATGTCCAAATTTTTTTGTTTTGGGCACACTGATGCTCAAAACAATTTTTTGTAAATGAAGATCCACATTAGTTGATTAGAAGTACAACTGTGTGAGACTGCATGGGCAAATGGGATCAGAATTTTCCACTTCCTTACTTCCCGCCTGCAAATGTTCACTATTTGAGGTTAGGAAATAAATGACACTTACAATAAGCTAGCACTTCTCTTGAATAAAAAATTGTTTATGTTATGTTTTTATATTGAACTATAGGTTTCTATTTAGTGCTTGATTTCATTTTAACACAGCAAGGTTATAGCATTGTCTTGCTAGTATAGGGCTGTGAAAGTGGAAAGAGGAAAGCATGCAATATAGTATTTTATGTCCAAATGTCCACAGTACTGTTGGGAGGGCAGAGTAAATTATGATCTTTTGGAAAGCCCTGATGTGAACGTATTATAATCACAGTACTATTTAAAATGGAGTGAAATTTTGTCAGATTGGAGGAAATATGCCAAAAGTTTAGTTGCACCAAAAATCCATAGCAATGAGTTACAACATGGTGTGTGGCAGCCAATCTGTATTAAGAAGTGCTTCGCACTGTACAGTCACATATATAACTACTGTTGTGAACTTTCCTACTAGAAATTAGCTCTCAATGTTGATAATTGTTTTAACTGTGCTCCATTTTGTGCACAGGGACAAAGGAAAAAATGGTGCATTGACCAAGGTTTCTAAACATCTGCACTTCTCTTAACATAATTAAATGTGCAATTTAATGATTTAGATATTTACTTACAAACATGTATGTAGTCATTCACACTTGTCGTCATTTATTTTATCTGTTGGTGAATAGCAACAGCATCTGGCAGGTCACCTAGAGTGAATCTTGCCATGTGTGAACATATAACAATTTACAAAAGGTGTCAAATCAGAGATTACTTTAGACATATCAACAAATCCATAGTAGATCCCAAGGACCTGAAGTTTTTTCTGAAAAGGAACCAAATATAAAGTTTTTCAAATAAAAAAGCAAAAGAAAAGGAGATTTTCACCTCAGAGGTAAATAATGTTAGCTTGGTCACAAGCTATCATCTGGTGGGAAGAGTTTTACTCCTTTTAAAGGACTGGGCCATAAAATATAGCTGATGTTCAAAAGCATCATATAGCTTTCAATGAGCCATATGTGTATTTCCTTCCTTGATTTTGCACGATCTGGTAGCCAAATGTGTAGCCATGCTAGTGAGCTCTTGGACTGCAGATCAGGTTAAATAAGGAAAGCAGGTTGGAAAGGAAGCAACTATTTCTATCCCACCAAAACAAAGATAACATCATGTCCCATTCCCAAGCCTGATGAGCCTACAGGAAGGTTTAACTGCTGATTCACAGTACTGTGCATTACGCCTACTAGGCCTAGCTTTGCTGGAGTACAAAAAGTTTGTTATGATAGGCTAAGGTTCCTTGCTGTACTTCCTTCACCATCTTCATACTAAACCAAGAATCTGTTACATTCCAAAGGGTCATGTAGGACAGTTGTTGGGTTCATGGGTCACAGACCTTTGAATTTACTTATACAGACAAAAATATACAAATGGGTACTGTCACCACAACCCTGCGATTGGACTGCTTTGCACTTCATATAGGCTGCTATTCAAATACCAATTCATCGTCTTCATTTGTAAAATGAAGAATAAGCAGCACATTTTGTTGCATGGTGTAAAATGTGCCTTCCACCTCTAAAATCCTCTTCAGCCATTCAAATGCCGCCAGCATTGTTCAGCACTGTTCGCTGTCAGAGCCAGCATGGAAATTACACAACAAGCTCACAATAAGCTACGTCTGACTAACCAAACGCCTAATCATGGTGCTTTTGATGCAGGAAGCATTGTCAGCCAACCACTTATTTCAGGGTATTGAGTTGTTTGTGTGTGAATTACAGTCAAAGGTTTTGCTGGGACAGGTAGGCAATAATAGCTTTGATTCATCATCCAAGTGATCTGGTAGCCAGGCTAATTAAAGGTCTAACGATTCTTTACAGTATATTACCATACAGTGACCTTACCTTTAATTCCAAACTATGTGAATGAGAAAGAAGTGTCTTTAAATGAAAATGAATCAGAAGTAACATTAAATCAAAAGTCTATGCACAACGTAGACAACGTAGAGTTCAGTATGGCCTTGGAAATAGCTGTTGTAACAAAACTGTCATTTAGCAGCAGAAGAAATTATGTTCTTAATTAGAATGTACACCAATGCAATGAGCTTTTATTCCTGTTAAGTTTCTGCTGGTCCATTCATCATGAAATTTTACGATATGTTTATGATAATGCATAAAAATGAAAAAAGACATACATTACAAATACAAAAGTGAGTTAAACTAAATTTCTAAAATTATACAAAACTATATTTAAACGGCTGGATAATAAAAAAAAGGAACATTTTAAGGTACATTTATATTGCAGTCCTCCAATTTTCTATTCCAGTTCAAATTCTATTTTTTTGCTCCTGTACAATATCTGGTGATTGAGCAGCGGAAATAACAATTAATGTATCCTGTGTATGGCCAGTAACCATATACGTATGTAGTCTATCGTGGTAGATGAAGATCATATCAGATAACATCATATCTATTTAACATGAAGCCAAAAATGTATTTCTATCTCTTCAAACTGATGAGCAGAACATTGCTTTAAACTCTTTTTTATTTCAATTTTAGGACTAAACAGAATAAAACTGAAATGAAAATGAAACAAACAGGGATCATCATCTTTTTCTACTTCTTTCTTCTTTTTCTGTTGGCTGCTCCCATTTAGGGGTCACCACAGTGGATCAACCGTTTCCATTTCTTCCAGGCCTCTGCATCTTCCTCATTCAAACCAACCACCTGCATATCTTTTCTCACCATGTCCATAAGCCTCCTCTTAGGTCTTTCTCTTTTCCTCTTGCCAAGCAGCTCCATCTTTCACATCCTTCTCCCAACTTTGCTTCTCGCAACTTTGCTTCTCTAAATTGGTCTCCAAAATGTCTAACCTGAACTGTCCCTCTACAATATTGAGGTGCTGGTGGTCTAGTGGTAGGATACTTGCCTACAGATCAAGAGATAGCAAGTTTGAATTCCATCTTCAGCACTACCATCATTGGGGTTCTGAGCAAGACCCTTAACCCTAAGTTGCTCCAGGGGGGACTGACCCTGTAGTTAAGATATGAAAGTCACTCTGGATAAGAGCGTCTGCTAAGTGCTGTAAATGTATCCACTTCATAACTGTCCATCTTTGTCACTCCCAATGAAAATATTTGCATCTTTGACATCTTTGTCTCCGCCTCCTGTCTTTTCATTAGCTCCACTGTCTCCAACCTGTATAACATAGCTGGTCTCACTACCATCCTGTAAAACTTCCCTTTCACTCTTGCTGGGACCTGTCTGTCACAGTCCACTTTTGGCACTTTTCTCCAACCATTCCAACATGCTTGCATTCTATTCTTCACTTCTCTTCTGCATTTACCATTACTCTGAACTGTTCATCCCATGTATATTATTCAATGCATCCTAATCATTCCGCTGTTCTCCCCTTTGTTCATACTCCTGTTTTCTGTCTCTGTCCTAGTCACTTTCATTCTACTCTACTCTCTTTCAGATCCTGTACCACTCTGACATACTACTCTGTCACTCCTGACCTACTCATACAAAATGACAACTCCTCTCTAAGCACCCTGCCATAAGTTTTCTCCAAGTCCACAAAAGGCTCCAATACAATAATCCTTCTGACCTTCTCTATACATCTGTAGTACTATTTCTAGGCTTAAAACCATACTGCTGCTCACTAATCCTCACCTCTTTTATTAACCTAGCTTTGCTAACTTCATGCTGTGGCTGATCAACTTTTTTCCTCTATAGTTAATACAGATGTGCATCACCCTTATTCCTGAAATTGGTACCGGTACATTTCTTCTCCACTCCTCAGGCTTCCTCTCACTTTCCAAGATTACATTAAATAATCTGGTCAGAAACTCGACTTCCATCTCTTCTAAACACCTCCATGCTTCCACTGGTATATCATTTGGACCAACAGCCTTTCCATTTTTCATCCACTTCATCACTGTCCTTCCTTCCATCTTGCTAATCCACTGCAAATTCTGGTTCAGTATCATCAGATCATCTAATCTAATTTTCTTTCTCTCTTGTTTGCCTCATTCATCAGCAGTCAAAGTAATTGTTCCATACTCTTTCCATCTGCTCAACAATTGTGAGTACATTTCTATTTCTATCCTTTATCTAGCCAATTGGTATAGGTCCTTTTCTCCCTTCTTCCTGTCCAACCTCTCATACAATTCACAATGCACCTTTTCTTTAGCCTTTGCAACTGCTTTCTTTGCCCTGTACTTCATCTCCTTGTTCTCCTGTCTATTTTGTTCATCATCTCTTACCATCACACTTCTTCTTCACCATCTCTTCTTCTGTACACACTCCTGGGTTCCACCACCAGGTTTCCTCATCCTCCTTCTTCTATCTAGATGTCACACCAAGCACCTTTCTCCCTGCCTACTTTACCACTTTTGCAGTAGGTGCCCAGCAATCTGGTAACTGTACAACTGCACATTGTAACTCCTGCTGGAATTTTACCAGTCTTCCGTCTTCGGTTTCCACCACTCGACTGTGCCCTTACTTTTCTCCTCTTCTTGACCTCCAAGGTCATCAGATACAACACAGACCACTATTCTATGTGGTTTAGCTACACTCTCCCCAGTCACTACTTTGCAGTCTCTAATCTCCTTCAGTCTAACTCTCCTGTTTGCATCTTCCTCCACTTTTGTATGTCACCCTGTGCTCCTCCCTCTTCTTAAAATATTTATTTACTACAGTCATTTCCATTCTTTTAGCAGAATCTACAACCCCCAGACTTTCAGCTTTGTACTCCTTGATATTATATCTTGCCATCATCTCCTCGTCATATCTGTTACCTGCATCAACATTACATTAATTAACATTAACATTAACATTAATTAAAGTTTGCACCAATAACAACCTCTCTCACCCTGGGTACACTCTCAATCTTATTCTTGCCAGAATTCTTCTTTCTCCTACATATCACAATCAACTTGTGGGGCATAAGCACTAACAACATTCATTATCACACCTTCAGCTTCCAGTTTCAAACTCATCACCCTATCTGACACCCTCTTCACTTCCATAACACTCTTCCCTTACTCTTTCTTCAGAAAACCTACCCAAATTCTCCTTGCATCCACACCATGGTAAAAAAAATTAAAACCTCCTGCAAAACACAACAACCTTCAAAGTTTCTACCATTCCTTCCACTCTCCTACCCTTTCTTCTCTCCTCCTCCGGACATGCCTTCCTACTCTTCTTCTCCTTTGGCCAACAGTAGCCCAATTTCCACTTGTACCCTGTTTACTACCAGTACTTGTCGCAGCTGTTGTTAACCCTGGGCCTCGACCGATCCAGTTGATCAGAACAGTACCTACTTATAGTGCTCTATGATCCAGTTTGGATGCTCACATGCTCATTTTAGACAATATGGAGGTGGACATGGTTCAGCATCAGTGCACTGACCTGTCTGTAGCTATATAGCTCCATATACCTCAGGATGCTTACGAACCTGCATTGGAATGTATAAATTGCATTCTGTAAGCAAAAAGTATTTCTGCAGCTGGCTTTAAAATTACTGTAATATTGTACACATAAATACATTTTGAAGTTTCAAGGTGATTCTATCTACAATCTACAGAAAGTTTTGTGAATTGCTCATAGATTTTTTTTCTCTTTGAAAGGAGAATTGCTCTAATCATATCAAAACCTCACTTGATTACATTATGATTACAATAAACATACCAATAGAAATGGCCTACAATACTGAAGTAACATTTGGTTTAATTAAATGCACATTTCATTTTTTCATGTTCCAACTCATCCAAGCAATATTTCTGCGTCTTATACGTATACAGATCACAAGGTCTGATTCATAGCACATGAGTCACTATAAAGCATCTAACCTCCAGTAAAATGTACAAATGCTTCTGGCAAGTCAGCCACCCGCCTGACTCATCCTGCATTTCTAATAGTATCATCTCTGTTACTGACTGCTGGAAATCAGGATTGAGAAATGGACATGTTTATAATTCAGTCTAATCCGATGATTCAGTATTGATAATTTGTTATTCATCTTTTACTTGGAATATGTAAGGAAAATGTTATTTCTCAGTGTCTTCTCATTGGTACATAATACTTTTGGAATAGTATTTAGTAGTTTGTAATAGTAGTTTACAATAGTTTTATACTTTTAAAACTCTATATTTGTGTATGTGGGCATGTGTGTGTGTGTGTGTGTGTGTGTGTGTGTGTGTGTGTGTGTGTGTGTGTTTGTACTTGAACTTTGTACTCCCTTTTTCCACACACATCCACACACACACACACACACACACACACACACACACACACACTGCTTTAAAAATGGCATTAGATGTGACAATGCGGATGATTAAATGTCTGCAAGCTCATTAACGCTGCCGCGGTATTTCTGATTTCCAGTGAAGAAGACTACTCTGTTCCTTAATATTTGCGGCTCACCAATGTGCTTTGCAATGTGCCTTTCTCCTGTGAAAAAAAGTTTTTGGAACCATTTTTGTTCTTTAAAGAACATTTCTTTAATAAATGAAAATGAGATACATGAAAAGTGAGAATTAACAAAAACAAACTTTGCATAATGTAAAGGTTCTTGGCAGAACTCTTAAATTGGAAAATAAATGTAAAAATCTCTAAAGATACTTTAAACTCACATTTCTCATTCTCACTGGTTTTGTAGAGAGCCAACATCCAGGGCATTACTCTAAAAAACCTGTTTCTGAGTGTGTCTCTATTAGACAAGAAAACAGCTTTGGTCCCAGAGGACAAAGACAAAGTGACATTTACAGTAAGAAGATTATTAATTTTGGCAGTGTAGCATGGAAGAAATTCCCCTACTCTAATAGACGCAACATGTTGACTTGATTAAGTTGAGCATTTATGTATGTTTATGTGTGTGCATGAAAGAGAGAAGAAGGGGTGCTTCAATGCTGAGTAAGAATGTGCCTAGTGTGGGTGGTCCTCAGACCACAAATTCAGACTCCCCATGCTTCCCACTGACCCTGTTCACACATGTTTGAGCATACAGGTTCTCTGTGGTGATGCCTGGAGATGACTTGTAGGGCCCGGCTTTTTAAATCACTGGCTTGTCAAATGGCTTTGGGCATGATATTCAGAATGGCCACCATATGTTTTCAGTGAGATTCACAAGAGAACAGCTGAAGCATAGAGTTTAAGTATAAAAGCTGATCCAACACATTCAGCTTCTTGATTCCAGGCCTTTCGGATATTGAGAGCCTCCAAAGATTTGGGCATGATTTTAAGTGAAGTGAAAGTGACTACTTGTCATTGTGAGCACACAGCACAGCACACAGTGACCCACAACAAAATGCATCCTCTGCTTTTAACCCATACACACCACACAGCAGTTCCAGCCATGTCTTAGCAGCAAGGGAGCAGTGATGGGGATGACAATTGTTTTACAATAATTATAAGCTTTAAGTGTACATTACATAGTCATGTGCCATTAAATGGTTGTTCAGTATACAAAACAGTGTCACCCACAACACTTTAAATAACTATAATTATCTTTGAACAAACACACTGAACTTCAGGCCCCTCTCTTTCCAGAACCATGCAGATTTATAATGCAGCATAATAACTGACCTCTTTATTAACTTCATCAACATTAGCAAAAGAAACTGGGCAATCATTACACACTTTTATACCACAGAATTTATTAAAACACGTCTAATCAAAGGGTTTTTTTTCTCTTTGGTGGTTACAAAAATGATGCAAGTACCAGAATGCTAATAATGACTGATTTATCTACAATCACATGAGAGACTTTTGAAATAATAGAAACATTTTATATATATACATATATAGAGGATAACACTTTTTCCTACTATAGCTGTGAAATAGTACCCTTAGTTTACTTAATCTGGGCCTAAACTGAAATTATTTCTGACATCTCCATTAAGATATTGCTGTTTATAGGGGAAAAACCAGTGAACTCAGTGAATATCAAGTAAAAAACACCTTAAGCTGCTGCAAAAGTGAAAGAGGGAGAGAGTGACTATGCTGGCTACAAGTGAAAAATAATCATATCTTCTTTCTTATCTTCTAATCAGTAATATCATTGGTTAAATGGCTGTACCCTTGTTAATTTGATAGGGTGCCTGCATCTCTGCAGAAAGCTTGGCAGTGTTTGGCACAACAGTTTAAGTTAAACTAGTACAAACATACAAATCTTATAAAATCTGATAAAAAGAATCTTATTTTAGATTTAAGTTTATTCATTTACTCTTTTTATGGCTTTTCACTATTTTTGTCACGTGCACCCCCTAGAAGCAGTCCATGCACCACCCATGGTGCACAGACCACACTTTGTGAAAATTTAAGAAAAGCTTAGAAGCTTCTCTACTTTTAACAGTGTAAATAAATCTGTTAGACCTGTTATTACTAAGAAACCAGGCTGTTGAGCAATTCAAACACCGATAAATATTAAAGGTAAAATGTTCCTCTGCCCAAGCACTGAAGCATCAAATGAAAATGTGTGCTCTGTGCTGAGAATGCCACTCAGGTCTAATAATAAAGCTAATAGAAGCAGAGTATCTTCTTGTTGTGAACAGGTTATGTAATATACAACAGTGAACACTTTATACAGTAACATAAGTCTGATAGGCTCCTGGGCTAAACAGGAACAGAGCAGGAAATTCTGTTCAGCAAAGAATTTGCTTTTTGAAGATGAATCAACATGAAACTAAGGAAATAAACAATGATTTGAGGCATTTAATCCTCAGTTTTAATCCTGAGCTATTCATTTCACACTCACACGACATTGACCTGTCCACAACTTTGAACAGTCCATTTGATGTATTGTCTCATAAAATATCCCTCATGCAAGCAGTGTACTAAACAAGAGTCAAAGTTTACTTCTTCACTATTGCTGTATCAAATTGTTTTGATTCCATTATTTTATGACCAAATAATTTCTATATATCTGCCACTTAGCTTACAACAGTTTAGCTCTGCCCATTAACACTGAAGATACAGTATTAGTGTCAGCCTGTAGATTGAAGCTTCTTTCAGTAATAAATGCACAGTAATAAGAGCAGGGTAAAGCTGGAACATAGTCATGTTAAAATGAATATATATTTTGATTGCTCAAGAAAACCAAACAAACATTATAAGAGGACAATGCAGGAAAATAAAAAAAAACATATATATACAGTACTGTGCAAAAGTTTTAGGCAGGTGTGAAAAAATGCTATAAACAAAGAATGCTTTCAAAAATGGAAGTGTTAATCATTTATTTTCATCAATCAACAAAATGCAGTGAATGAATGAAAGAGAAATCTAAATCAAATCAATTTTTGGTGTGACCAGGGTGTAGGATTATAGTAGTAGATTGGGTGGTACTTGCCTATGGACCTATGGCTCAAGAGGTCCCTGGTTCGAATCCCACCTCAAGCATTACCACCACTGGGTTCCTGAGCAAGAACCTTAACCCTGAATTGCTCCAGGGGGGACTGTCCCTGTAATTAGGACATGGAAGTTGGACAAGAGCGTCTGCCAAATGCCATAAATGTAAATGTAAATGTGACCACCCATTGTCTGGTAGGTTGTTCCAAACATGACTGTGTTTCAACCTCCGTGTGACATTGATGATCATCAGCACCTGTTTGGTCAAACTGGTTGATCAGACACCGACTACAAAATCCCTGACTTTGTGCAAGTGTACCTAAAAGAACTGATGCTGGTTTGAAGGCAAAAGGTAGTAACACCAAATATTGATTTGATTTAGATTTTTCTTTTATTCGCTCACTTTGCATTTTGTAAATTGATGAAATAGAACAATCATTATTTATATTTCTGAAAGCATTCTTTGTTTACAGCATTTTTTCACACCTGCCTAAAACTGTTGCACAGTACTGTAGATATATACACACACACTCATTTGATGCATTTTTTAATATGAAATCATTTTTTTGATCGTGCAAAGCTTACTCTCTCAGAGCAGTTGTTAACATCATTGTGTTATTTTGAAGTCTGTTTTTTCCTGGCATTCATATATATTCCATCTCTGTAAAAATGTATAAAATAAAAAGAAATAAATAAATAAATGAAAGGGAAGAGAAAGAAGAAAAAATGTTATAATGTATATTTCAAAGCTTGCGGAGGCATGTTTTTCAGCTCTGTTATTTGTACGGAATAAAATTAATGAAACGTACACTTCAAGAGGACGAGGAAAATTGTGGTAGATGTTCTCAGCGGGTTTGCTGGCAGCAACTGTAAAAATGACATGAAAAGACATGAAAAGTTTGAATGTGTATACAGCATGTCAGCACCATGAATTCACTTGGCTTTTTCCATGAACACAAACAGAATAATATATGGATGTGAATGATACGTGTCAACACAATGAGCAAACAAAGCCTTGCCCTAAATCTAACCATTAAGGCAGCCAGACACGGCTATATGGCAGTTGGCGCCCTCTTTTGGACCTTCTGAATTTTAGTTCAGGACACTGATGCAGGCAGTAGGTGAAGTTAATGGGAAATAAAATTGTTTTACACTATAGCTGTATTATACACAATTAAACTAAATACTTAAATATTGCCTTCAAATCTAAAACCAGATTATCTACAACAAAGAAGATCTCTGATGAGCTGAGTCTAAGGCACTACATTTGGGAGAAGAAGAAGAAGAAGAAGAAGAAGAAGAAGAAGAAGAAGAAGAAGAAGAAGAAGAAGAAGAAGAAAAACATTCAGTGTTTGGATCATTCTGGATGAATTCTTTGGGCATCATTTTATAATATAGTAGAAAACAAACTGATTTGGGTTGCAACAGTTTTTAAATTTTAAACCCAATACTTTTAAATACAGTTTCAAGCAATATGAAACACTGGCATGCACACTTGAAACAAACATTCTTTAAAGAAGTATTCTTTGAACTATTCTTGGATAAATCAGTGGCCCCTGCTTACCTCTCCAGTGCCAAGTCACCAGTGCACACACGTTGGCAACGAGAACAATTCCTAGTAAGATTAAACAGACTATGAACAGGATTAGATAGATGTTGGTTTGACCTGCAAACGGCAAGTCTTTCACTGATTCATTATTGTATATTGATAGGTTTTTTAGCCCATTCTCTCCCTTTATCTGGCAGGTGTAGATGGTGTTGGGGAGTGCAGGAAGAGAAAATGATGACGTTAAATAGCTTGTCTTAAGCATATAGGAGGAGTTGATGTTTTCAGGCTGGATCCAGGACACATTTGGTGGAGGGCTTCCTAAAACATCACATGTAACCAAGCGCTCCCCTGTTTCACTGATCTCAATGTAAATGCGTGTCAATTCTTTGGGCACTGTAAGAGATCAGAGAAGAATCTTCTTGTATTCGCAGTGGCCAAAAACAAGTGTGCAACAACAAACATCTGAAATACGTATAAAAAGACCTCATGGAAAGTGACTCTTCACAATTTTTCAGCTTTAAGTAAGCTTGCTTTTGGTATCATTGCTATAGTTTAAAGATAATGTCATAATATAATAGCAGAATTACTTTCCCAGTCTGTGGAAGAGAGGAAAAAGGTAGATCTTCTGAAAGCTATGTTTAAAAAAGGGTTTAAAGAAAATGTCACAGTGAAGGCTTTCTGTGTTCCTGTTGGGCCTTGCCATACTACTAAATCCTCTAAATATAAGATAAATCCAATAAATATAATACAAAATCCTCTCTCTATCCCTTTCAGGCAAAACATTGGTAATTCCAAAAAAGATTTATTTTCTGATTATTTTGGCATTGTATGTTCTGCATGCCTCTCTGTCATAAATTGCTTTTAAATATACTTGTTTTAGGTTAAAAAAAAAATCTTACTAAAGCATATTCATAACCCAATTTTAGCTACATTTCTTCATGTCGCTTTTAGAATTTGGTTCTTGTCAACATGACTGTGACCAGTACTGAATTTCTCTGAATGGAGCATTTCAATGCTAATCCACCATAAAAATGTATAGAATAAAATAAAATAGAATAGAATTGCAGAAGCACAACAAGATTAAGCTGCCATGTTGCAATGCCATGTTGACAAGTAAATTGTAAAAAAAGTAAAAAAAGAGCAACAGTAGATTAATTAGCTTTAAGAAGTAAGTAACAAAGTAACAGGCAGTATAATGAGTGCTGGCTACAGAAAATAATCCAATAACACAATTGAGATGTTTACTCATTAGTTTAGTGCAGCTGAGATACAACACGGAAATGCATTTTAATGGTAGAAACAATGAAGAAACAATGCCGAGCGTTCTCAAAGAGAGCTGCCGTGTTAGTGAACCATGTTCATATGAAATTTGTTTGCCCAGGAAGCTAAAACTGGAAGTCTTTCCACTCTCTCACTGTTAACCAAGACTGGAGCAAACTCATCTTTTCACCTTGCAAATCTGATAATTGGCTCCTTGGTGTTTACGTTGCTTTTACGTTGACCAAGTTGTTTTCTGAGTACCAGCTCACCATGTTTTGCACCTCCACAATGAAGGTTGATTCCTCATTGGATCCATCCATTGTTTTTCTCACAACTAGACTACTAGAATGTAAATGTATTTATGTATAATGTCTAACATTAATGTAAATCAAGTATATAGTAACTTATCTTGTATGGCTGAGCAGGTCTTTTACTCTTCAACATTTTATGCTATACATGTAACAGTAAAATAATAAAACAATCTTACCTTTCACTTTTAGCTCAATTCCATTTTTTATTGTGAAAAAGTTGATTTTTTCTTCTAGCTCAATCCGACAGTAATATATTCCAACATCCTTTTCTGTGACAAAACTTATTTGCAAGGCTATATTTCGTGTTTTGAGCTGTCCTGCAAAAGAATAGCGACCGTTGGAATTGGTGCAGTTCCCAGAAGGGTTATGTTCCTCTGATGCACACTTGTAGATCAAAGGACCTTCAAAAGCCTTCTCCTTCCACCAAATGACAGTTGCTTTGATAATTTCTTGTTGAGGTGTAACGCTAAAATTGCAGGGTATTATGACATTTTGACCCATGCTGGCAATAATGGGCCCCTGATCGTCCATTTCTATTGCCCCATTTACACCTGAAGCAGAGAGAAAGGAGAAAATGAAGGCATTTCTGGAATCTACATTTTGCATCTTCATTTTCAACCAACATTTAATAAAACAGACTCTGTGATGATGTTTATTAGCACTTATCTAGAACGTATTATTACTAAAATGTTTAACACTTACCAATCCAAAAATGAACGGTGAAAATAAGAGCACATGTGAACATTGTCTTGAAGGAAATAATCTTCATGCAAATAATCATGCAGAAAGATTGCTGCTTGCAATGCTTTGTCGCCACAGCCACTAGTTCCTCTTTATTTCCTGATTGGTGAAGATCTGTAGTTTAGCAAGTTTCTCCAATTGAAACTCAGAATCAAATGCAGAAGAACAAGTTGCATTTAAATGGAATGATCTAAAATGTACACTTCTGAGTCACTGAAGGCTGATTTCATGAAAGGCGATTTCAGGGGGAGGTGTTTCCTTCCAGACTTTAGTTGTGTATGTCTTTACACTTCTGTTCTGTTCTCTTAAGGTGCAAACACTAAAGTATTTCCTTTACATCATTTCCATGACACTGTGTCTTTGACTTAATTTATATATGGTTTGTCTGTTTTAGTAAAAAAATCAAATATAAAACACATTAAAGAAAATATTTTTTTATTGCCCATTATTAGCTGTAGTTAGCTGTTAGCTGTAAAATAAAATATCTGCTTTAATATCATTATCATCCTACTTTGTGTGTGTGTGTGTGTTTTTTTTTTTAACATAAGATAAAAAAAGAAGTTGTAGAGTGTGACAATTAAAAGAACTCCCTGTTGGGGGTAAACTCTGCTGAGACAAAAATGGAATCAGACATGCTTTGTGGTTTTACTGAAGACAGCTCTCTTGATAAGAGAGACCTTGTTTTAACCACACATCATGCACAAAACCCTTTAACCATCCTTTAACCATCAGCAGCCATCACAGTAGTGTTCCATTTTAAAAGAAAATTGGTATTAATTTATTGTTTAATTTATTTTTATGTTAATGCTATTTTAGTAAAGCTATATTTATTTTAAATATTTGTTGTCCTTCTACATAACCAGACAGCCCTAATGCTTGAGATGTGTTATAGTGATGAATTTATCATTCTCTTTATTATGGCAAGCTGCCCAGACCTGGAAGGAGTAAAGCATTGCCACGCAATCACACTATACCCCCTTGTTTGACAGTGGAAACGTTATTCTTGTGTTGGAAAGATGCATTAACTTTATGGTAGAAGTAACAGGAAACAAGTTTTCCATTATTCCAAAATAATGTGTTTTTTTGGCAAATGTTAGAAGAGAAACAGAAACCTCTGTTTTTCTTGTCCTAACAGTAGTTTTTGCCTTGCCAGTCTCCCATGGATATTATTTTTGCCCTGTTTCTATCTAATGGTGGAATCATCACTGACATTAAATTAGCTCAGAGAGGCCTGTAGCTTCTTAGATATTAAATGTTCTGCTTTGTTTTCTGAGATTGGTTTTCTGTGAGCTCTTAGACTCATTTTCCTAGACTGGTGCAAACACCTTGTAGCGGTGGGCAGCTATGAAAGCACCCGGGGAGCAGTGACGGGGACAGTACCTTGCTCAAGGGTACCTCAGGGCAATCTGTGGCCAACTCACTAACCACTAGGCCACCGCTGCCCAGATCGCTGCCAAGGGTGTCAGGTATGGTCTCATTGGCCCAAGGGTTTAAAGGTCCCAATGAGTCAGAGCAGCGTGCCAATCATTCTAGTTGTATATCTCACACGGTTAGATGGTCTATAAGTTCAGTCTTTGTGAATACAAGTTAATGTTATGTTTAAGAAAGTTCCAGACTCCTGGCTATGAGTTTATGTCCGGTTAGCACCACCTCAGCTTTACAGAAATTACTGACCTGCTGAAAATGGACACAGCATGCCAGGAGATCAGTAGATGGCTGGAAGGAAACAATCAGGCCATTTGGGAGATGGTGGCTGGAGCTGCGGAGATTGTGTGGCACCTGGAGCTGGCATCTTCTGTTCCGTCCGCTCCTCCTCCAACACCTCAGGCTGCCCGCGACAGTACCTTGTGGACCCACAAGCTTCGTGTGGAGCTCCACGAGCAGCTGGAGAGGAATGATCCAGTCTTTTGGGTGCTGGTGGCTGCAGCTGTGGAAGTTGTGTAGCGCCTAGGGCTGCTCCTCGGCTCTGTCTGCTCTCCATCCAAAGCAGCCACTGGTTCCTCCCCCAAGCCTGGTTGATGACATCTAGCAGTGTGAAACTGCCAAGAATATGAGGGAGATTTCCAGTTGCAATTTCTCTTTAGTGTATCAAAACAAAAGTCTGATTTACTCAATCAGAATGAATGATAAATATTGCAATGATATATTACAATGACATCAATGTAATTATTGTATTTATTGTATTTATTAAGTCTACTTTAATAGAAGATATATCAAATAAGCATAAAAAAGCACAAACACAGATATTCCAAGCAAAATTTAAGCCTGATTTTATATTAGTCAAATGTATGTGCATTACACATTAGTAAAGGATTGTATCAGATCAAACCTACTCAGGCACATTCTAATAACTCTGCTTTCATAGAAACAAGTGTCAGATATATCAAATAAGCATCAGAAAAAAGTTTGCTGGGCTCTTTGTTTAGTCTAGCACTCATTTAACATCAAAGGTGTTACAGTCTAGGTTGATCTGAACGAACAAATTAAAGTGAAGTGAAAGTGACAACTTGCCATTGTGATGCACATCACAACCCATAGCGAACCACAAATATATACATTTTTCATAACTGAGTGTGTGTGTGTGTGTGTGTGTGTGTGTGTGTGTGTGTGTGTGTTTGTGTGTGTGTGTTTGTGTGTGTGTGTGTGTGTGTGTATTAATGTATTATGTACATGTTGTATTTATGTAACCCTAACCCTAACCCTAATAGTGACGGATGCTTTTAACGTAGAGATTGGATCAAGGATTAGCGCTAAACCCATTCTTGTTTGCAATAGTAATGGACAGGTTCATGGACGAGGTTAGACAGGAGTCACCGTGGATGATGATGTTTGCTGATGTTGTGATCTGCAGTGAAAGTAGGGAGCAGCTTGAGGAGAACCTGGAGAGATGGAGATCTGCTCTAGAGAGGAGAGGAATGAAAGAGAGTAGGTCAAGGACAGAATACATGAGTGTGAATTAAAGGCAGGAAAATGCAGTGGTTAGGATAGAGGGAGTAGAGGTGACAAAGGTGGAGGAGTTTAAATAGTTGGGATCAGCAGTTGAGAGTGACAGTGAGTGTGGAAGAGAGGTGAAGAAGAGAGTGCAGGCAGGTTGGAATGGGTGGAGAGGAGTGGCTGGAGTGATTTGTGACAGACGGGTACCAGCGAGAGTAAAAGGGAAGGTTTACAGGACAGTAGTGAGACCAGCTATGTTGTATGGTTTGGGGATGGTGGCACTGATGAAAAGACAGGAGGCGGAGCTGGAGGTGTCAGAGTTAAAGATGCTGAGATTTTCATTAGGTGTGACGAGGATGGAAAGGATTAGAAATCAGTATATTAGAGGGACAGCTGAGTTTAGACGTTTTGGAGACAAAGTTAGAGAAGCAAGGTTGCGTTGGTTTGGACATGTGCAGAGGAGAGACGAGGATTATATTGGGAGGAGGATGTTGAAGATGGAGCTGTCAGGAAAGAGGAGAAGAGGAAGACCAAAGAGGTTTATGGATGTGGTGAGAAAGGACATGCAGGTGGTCAGTTTGAAGGAGAAACTAGAAGAAATGGAGATGGCTGATCCGCTGTGGTGACCCCTAAAAGGGGAGCAGCTGAAAGAAAAAGAAGAAGAAGAGATTATTATTAACTCCTTAAATGCCTAATAGTTTTCTGAATACTTTTAATGTTATAAATTTATTTATCGCAACATAACCATCTTTCTTGAAATTCCCAACTTTAGTCTCATCGCCAAATGGGGATCATGGTTTTTAAAGGGTTAAGAGACTTTTTGGATTTCAAGATAATGAGTAGATTCATTCTCTCTGCTCTTTTACTGAGGGTTCCAGTTTGTTCAAGCATTATAGATGGTGAGTCAGTGGAATGGTGTTTTATCTGCCAAACCACAGTCATATGGTTAGCTGTAAAGCTACACGAAGGAAATTTTTCCTTCTCACATACTCAGATATTTACCCCACAGAGCAGAATCTATAGCTTTTAACACAAAATACGCTGAAAGTTGTTTGGGGAGTTAAAAAGAAGGCAAAGGAAGATATAAAGTAGCAGGGAAATGTGACTTAGGCTATATAAATAACATGTTAAGCTATTTCCATCCATCCATTTTCTGCCGCTTGTCCCAAGTGGGGTCGCGCTGGAGTCCAACCCAACGCACACAGGGTGAAGGACGGGGGACGCACCCTGGACATGTCGCCAGCCCATCGCAGGGAGGAGCGTGACGGGGACAGCACCTTATTCAAGGGTACCTCAGGGCAACCAATTGGGAAGAGGTTCAAACCACCGATCCGCCGATCATGTGGCCGACGCCCTAACCACTAGGCCACCGCTGCCCCAAGTTAAGCTATTTTTGGTCAGTAAATATTTGCTATTTTTTAATGTGAGAATAAATCTAAATAAATGCATACATGTATACATGTACCAACTGAAATATTTAAACGCCACTCATAGTTGCACTATGCATCTTTTCAGACCTCTGTGAGCTTCTGTTCATATGTTTTAACAGATGTTTAAATATGTGTCATCTGTCATTAATAGCAATTACATAATTTCTTGAGTAAAACTCAACATTTGTTATTCTTTACAGCAAATGCAAAACAGCATAATTTAATGGAAAGGTCTCTATCTTGATTAAGATCAAGAGAATTTCACACTTCTAATGAACTGTCACATGCAGATCGCACTGAATAATTAACAATGGCAGGTGGTTTCCTTGGCGTGCTGACACTAGATCTTATATCATTTAGTGATCACTTCAGTAAATAAAGAGAGTTGGAAATATATTTAATCCTTTGAACAAATTGCTGGAATCTAAATTTTGCATGGCCTGGTCAAAGTTCTCAACAGCACTGAAATGTGGAAGGACCTGAAAAAGGCTAAATCCTCCCATGTTAATGTGTACAGATTTTGTAAAGATGAATAAGGGTATGATTTCTTTACAGAGACTGGTCCACTGGTTGGACAACCAAGTATTATGTGTAGGGACAAATGCTTATTTTGTCCTTCATAAAATCACAAGACCATTTGGATCCCACGCACACATTTTTATTACAATTTGTGCAAAATGTAAGGAAAAGTATCATTTCATCCACACATTTATTTGTCACTGAGGGCCCCTGCTGGTGCAGTCCCCTCTAGTAAAAAAGTATGGAGACAATGAACACATGCCCAAAACTGAACCACAGATTTAAAATGATTGTTTACTATGCAGATATTTTGTATCACCTGTTATCCATGAGAATAAAACTAAACGCCCAAACTAAAAATAATAATCGATGACAAAATACAATTCATTTTTTCCCGATTTGCTATAATTCTGACACGGTAGATGTCACTCTGCTCTGACTGAGCACATGTGGGCTCATGAGGGCACAGATGTGCTTCATTGGAGGCTGGCTGTTTAAGCTCCAATGAGGCAGAGCAGATTGTCGGTCATTTAAGAGGCTTCACCTCAGAGTAACAGTGGTATTTAAGTTCTTTGAGTTTTGTTATGTTCAGTATGTTAAATAAAATCAAGTCACAGATCCCTGGCTACGCGGGGATGTCCAGCCCACACCACCCCAGTGTTACCAATTCAACCGCATTGGAGGCCTCTCAAGCTCGAACTGTAAATTTAAGGTCCAGTCACAGTGTCTCAAAGGAATTTGATATACATTTAAAATAGTGAAAAGGTGAAATGTTTAGTTAATATATATTATTTTATTTTAAAATTAAAATAGTAATTGCTGACTTTATTATTTTTTCAGAGTAATTTTAGCTTTTAACTTAATTATTTAAGTTAATTATAACTTAAAGTTAATAAAAGTTGGTGGAACCTTTTGACATAATATGTTTATTTAAACGTTCCTTTTTCTGAATGCAGCTTCAAATCTGGGAAGTTGGTTTCCTTCCGGTTTCTATTTTGTTAAACTCAGCATGCCTTAAAAACTCAAACTATGCCTTTGCCTTCCTTGAACAAGGTGTTTAGTGCCAAGAAAGCTACTTAGCTCTTGCCTCATAGGCCATGGGATGGTGCGATTGAACTCCTTACCGGCACTACACCTCCTCGCTCTCGTATCTTCTCCCTCTCTGGGCCAGGGATGAAAGAGTATGTTGCCGAGGTGTTAAAGCAGGGGTTCATTGTACCCTCCACATTGCCGGCCTTCACTGCGTTCTTCGTAAAGAAGAAAGATTAAGGTCTCCAGCCTTGCATTGATTACAGGGGTTTAAACAAGATAACCATAAAGTATTGGTGCTCTCTCCAGCTTGTTCCCTCAGCCCTTGAACAGCTTTGAAGGGGATACTGTCTTCACCAAACTTGATCTCCGCTGTCCGTACAACCTGGTGAGGATCCAGGAGGGAGATGAGTGGAAGACGGCCTTTAGCACAACCTCAAGTCATTATACCATTGTACCAGGTGATACCTTTTGGATTGTGTCCACGACAACCTGGCCGTTCGTCTGGATCAGCATAGGCAGCTGAGGCAACCCCACCACATGTGAGTCTGGAAGGAGAGTCCAAATCCCACCTTGTGATGACAAGCCTCGACCGCTCCAGAGACTAAGGATTGGTGATAATGCATCTTTCCTGAGAAGGAGCAGCAAGTCTGAGGCAAATTGTGCTATTTTTGTAGGAATCCCGGTCATTGTAGGTTGGATTGTCCACTGAAACACAAGACTGTAAAACAAGGCTTTTCACACACACCAATTACCACAATCCAGTTTACTGTACCAGTTTCTTTATGTTATAACCATGTTTTTCTTTCTGTTTCAGCACTGATTCACTCTGGGTCGGCTGGTAACTTTATTTCATCATCCCTGGTTGCCAGACTTCACATCCCACTGCACCTCCTCTCACATCCCAGGTCTGTTAAGTCCTGCTCCTAGTCGCTATACTTCCTGTATCCACCATGGTATATCCATGCAGTCACCAGAGGGAGTCTCTGGAGTACAGTGCACAGAGTAAGTCCACTGCTGGACTGCACCGCCTCTGTAGAGGGGAACTCCAGTACTCGGTGGACTGGGAGGCTTATGGTCCTGAGGAGTAGAGTTGGTTCCAGTCCAAGTTAAAGAGAACTTCGATAGAGATCACCTGGACCAGCCCAATCTGAGACTCAGAGGCTCTGGTAGACGTCTATCACGCCACCACAAAGATGGACAGAAAACACAAAACTCCAGAGTTTGATCTACTATACCACTCCCAACCCACAGCTTATCTTCATGGAGACCTGCAGTGGCAAGGTGCATCTGGAGAAAGGTGCATCTGGAGAAAGGTGCGTCTGGAGAAAAGTGCGTCTGGAGTCTGCACCTGATGGGGGGTACTGTCATGGCTCACCGGTCATGGCAACGGTCCTGTTGCCCAGATTACTGATCTGGGAATTCCACACAACCCATCACACATGGTCAAAAAGCGATTTAACATTGATATGCCCAGTGGTTAGGGCGTTGGCCACATGATCGGAGGATCGGGGGTTCGAATACCTTCTCAATAGGTTGCCCTGAGGTACCCTTGAGCAAGGTGCTGTCCCCATCACTGCTCCCTGGGCGCTTTCAATAGCTGCCCACTGCTGCACAGTGTTTGAGTGTGCATGGGTAAAATGCAGAGGTCCAATTTCGTTGTGGTTCATTGTCTGCTGTGCTTTGACCTCGCAATGACGAGGGTTGCCACTTTCACTTTCACTTATCCAGAGCGACTTCCATGTCCTAATTACAGGGACAGTCCCCCTGGAGCAACTCAGGGTTAAGGGTCTTGCTCAGGGACCCAGTGGTGGTAGGGCAATGGTGGGATTTGAACCTGGGACCTTTTGAGCCATAGGCAAGTACCCTACCACTAGACCACCACCACCCTACATTGCTCAGTCTTTCCTTGGAGTACTGCTTTCTGTTTACTTGTATTATAAAGATGTTTAATAAAGTACTAGACCTCTACCATGCATAGGCGCCTCTGCTACTATCCTTGCTACACAGGTGATGACAGGCAAAAAACTAATTATGCTGAAAACAGTTGTTTTCCAGCCTTCCTCCGACCAAATCAAAATCATGTGCATACTAAGTCTGAGTTAAAATTACATCAAAACTGTAGTTTCAGCCCAAATGACACAACACACCTCTTTTCTCAATGTACCTTCAATAATTGTTTACTAATATTGTATACTCAGTGTATTGCCTAAGTATGCCATTTGTTACACAGCCTGTTTTAGCCCATCTGTCTTGCTGAAGTAGTTTTTAAACCATTTTGTGTTAAAATAGATTTAAAATAATTGAAAAGGCTGAACAAGCAATCAAATAGTATCTGAAACAGATAGAGAAGGAGGGAAAGGAGAGAGAGAGCAAGGTTCAACTTCTTGAAAAAGACAAGAAAGAGGAAGATGAAGAAAAATAAGGAAAGAGCCTGCTTGAGGAGAGGAGGAAGCAGAGATCAAGAGATGAAGGCTCAGGAAGAGGAGCAGCAGAAAAGGGAAGATATGAATCTGCTAAAAAGGAGAATCAGAGCTGGTTCGCTAAGCTGAGAAGGAAACACATATTGTATTTGGAAGCCGAGGATTTATGTTATGAGGAAGTGAGGTGTCTGCGCTGCACAGCTTTCTTCTTCTTCCCTTAATAAAGTTGTTCCCCTTTAATCTCATGTTTCTGTAATTATTGTTCAGATTAAACATTCACTACTAAATGTTCGCTCCTTAGGAAACAAGGCAGTGCTTATTAATGAGATGGTACTTGACACAAAGTCAGATATCTGCCTACTGACCGAAACTTGGCTTAGACCCACTGACACCATCCCCTTAGTAGAAGCCTCCCCCTATGGGTTCTCATACCTGCATAAATCACGCTCAGTAGGATGTGGTGGTGGCCTGGCTGCAATTTTTGATGAATCATTTAAGGTTGATTCAAAAACCACTGAGAGCTTCCATACATTTGAAGTGATGCTGCTAAGCTTAGGTCTGATTTAGCGGTCCATATTCTACTAATTTATAGACCTCCAGGACCATATGCTGCCTTTATTAATGAATTTGGCAATCTGCTCTCTGACTTGGTTGTTAGGTTAACTAGATTCGTGATGTTAGGCGACTTTAACATACATGTTGATACAGAGACGGGTGCAGGTACCAAAAGCTTCCTATCGCTCCTCGATTCTGTCTGTTGCACCCAGCATGTATCAGGACCTACCCATGTACAAGGACACATGCTAGATCTAATTATCTTGTATGGACTTGACATTGATACTGTACTGGTCAACTCCTTAAATAAATTTTGTTCCGACCATTCTTTAATCATGTTTGAGATTAAAATGTCTCCACCGTACCTCAGTGAAAGGACTAGTACACCACGACACCTAAATAGGGCTAAATGTGTTCAGTTTATGGAGGCCGTAACGGAGATAGACTTCACCGGTAACTGTTAATGACATCACCGACATGTACAATACAGTAGTTGGGCAGATCCTTGATCAGGTAGCCCCAATTAAGACAAAGAAGGTTAGAACTATCAGGCACTCTCCCTGGTTCAATGATCACACATGGGCTGCTAAGCGGGAGTGCCCTAAGCTAGAGTGCAGATGGAAGACAACAGGTCTCCAAGCCTCTCAGGTTCTATGGTTCGCTAAATTAAAACAATATAAGAAAGCTCTATATAGTGCTCGCACTGAGTACTATTCAAAACGTACTGAAAACAACATGCATAACCCCCGCGTTTTATTTCAGACACTCGCTCAGCTAACAGACAAAACTGATAGAAGGCCAGCATGTAGTATTACTAATGATAGGTTTCTTAAGTTTTTTAATGATAAAATTAACAACATTAGGCTCCTAATGTGCCCTATTAGCCCTCAAATTAATCCATTACCAGAACAGTGCTCACAATATTTTAGTGATTTTAATCTCATCGATAACTCTGAGCTAATTTTGGTTATAACCAAGGCAAAGTCCACAAGCTGTCGGTTAGATCCCATTCCAACCAAGGTCCTGAAGGAATCCTTAGGAGTACTATCAACACCTATACTTGATATCATGAATGCATCCTTGACCTCAGGTGTAGTCCCCAATCAGTGTAAAACAGCAGTGGTTAGACCACAGCTTAAAAAACCTAACTTGGACCCTCGCTCACCAAGTAATTATAGACCTATCTCTAATGTCCCATTTCTCTCTAAGATTCTACACTTACGGCATTAAGCAGACGCTCTTATCCAGAGCAACTTCCATATCCAAATTACAGGGACAGTCCCCCTGGAGCAACTCAGGGTTAAGGGTCTTACTCAGGGACCCAGAGGTAGTGCCAGAGGTGGGATTCGAACCTGGGACCTCTTGAGCCATAGGTCCAGAAGAAAGTATCCTACCACTGGACCACCGCTGGAGTGGATCACTCCATTTTAGTAAATAGGCTTCACTCCAATGTCGGCATTTGTGGAACAGCCCTTAAATGATTCAAATCCTATCTTATAAACCGTTATTACTTCATCCAAATGGATGATTATGGCACCCCCTCACCTATGTCACTAGTTAACTATGGAGTTCCACATGGGTCGGTGTTAGGCCCAGTGCTCTTCTCCCTCTACAAGCTCCCACTAAGCACTATTATACGGAAGCATAATGTTAGTTACCAATCCTACGCTGATGACACTCAGCTATACCTATCTGTTAAATCATGTGATAAAGCATCAACCGGCACTTTAATTAGCTGCCTCAGTGATATCAGGGATTGGATGAATAACAACTTCCTCTCACTAAACCCCAAAAAACTGAGCTGCTCTTGTTCTGTAGTAGCGATGTAGACAGGGCCAACTTCATTTCGCATATCCGGGATGCAGGGTTGAAGTTTTCAGTTAGTACTCTGGCACGTAACCTTGGTGTTATTTTTGATTCAAATCTTTAATTTAATCCCCATGTTAATGCAGTTACGAAGACATGCTTCCAGCACCTTCGGAACATTGCCAAACTACGCGTTTTCTGTCAATGGAAGACACGGCAAAAGTAGTACATGCATTTATATACAGTAGATTAGATTACTGTAATGCCCTACTTTCTGGAAGCTCTCAGGGCACATTAAGCACCCTACAGCACATTCAGAACACAGCTGCTAGGATTGTTAGCAGGAGCAGGAAGTACGACCACATAACTCCCATACTCTCCTCGCTTCACTGGCTTCCTGTTAGGTACAGGGCTGACTTCAAGGTCCTCCTCTTAATCTACAAGGCACTTAAAGGTCTTGCCCCAATATACCTAACCGAACTGCTAAATGCCTATACACCTAATCGCCCACTTAGGTCCCAGAATAAAGATCTCCTAATTGTCCCTCACATAAATAAATGTACAGGCGCACAAGCTTTCAGTTACAGGGCCCCTAGATTGTGGAACAGCTTGCCTGCTTACGTATGGGATGCCGAATCAGTCTCAGTCTTTAAATCACGGCTGAAGACTTACTTTTTTAGCTTAGCTTACCCGCACCAATCACTATGGTGCACCACTACTAATGTCGCTGGTGCTGCTGTACATGCCATCGCACTGTATTGTTTAATTTCTGTGTCTCTCACTACTGGATCATGACTGACCATCCCCATTCCAAATCTCTCCCCACATGTCCGGGGGGCCCGCTGTTGTCATCACCTGAGTCCAATGCCGAACTACCATCTGGTCTGTGCGATGCATCTGATGCGCCAAGGGACCCTGGCGGCACATCGGTACCTGGGGCCGCACCCAACTTGCTGAGCCTGGGAAGCAGCTTGGGACTCTTTACTGATCTTTACTGATCCTGGAGTTTAAAACCAAACTAACTTTGTACTGCTAGTATACCCAAGGGGGTTGGGTAGCCAGTCGACCTTGGACCCTCAGAGGTTTTTTTTTTTCTCCACACAGTGGAGTTTTTGGTTCCTCTCCTTCGTAGTTGTCTGGCTTTAACTTCTATTACTATAACCTGTTCCACCATCTACCACCAATGTAAAGTGCCTTGGGGCAACTCTGTTGTAAAAGGCGCTATATAAGAATAAATTGAAATTGAAATTGAAAATTGAAATTGAATTGTTACATTACACAAAATTAACTTTTACATAACAAAGCACTGTAACATGCTTGTGCAATCTGTAAAAAATTAACTGTTAACTGCTGGATTTAATTTGTGTTTTTTTTTAGGTTTTAGTCAGGTCCTCCATGAATTGATTGCTGATGTTGTGTTAATGTTTTAAGAAATGCATTGGATCGCTTAAAAATTGTGTTGACTTGTAACTACAGTCCCCCCACCAGGACTCGAAGTGAACAACCCAACTTAAGTTGTTCATTAGACACTTGTACTTAGTGCTGCCAGCTTATGATCAGGTCACCCAAGATGTATGTCAGGTACAAACTGGGCCTAACATCATATTTCTTTATAAAAAAAAAAAACAAACAAACATATTTTATTAAAAACTTGTTCATTTTTAACTGTGGATATAGAGTTTGCTTTCTGTCAGCTGAGACACTGATACTCACAGGTAGAATGGTTACTTCTGGCTACTGTTTTTACCATGTGAGCAACACCTTACCTGATCATCTTTTGGCTTAGGATATTAATCAAGAGAAGTACAGTCAGTTTTATTTATGTAGTGCTTTTTACAAGTGTTGTTTTCACAAAGCAGCTTCACAGAATCTGGGTTCGAGCCCCAAGCGAGTCAGCAGAGTGAGGGCTTTGAATAAAAGGCTCTTCTTCCCTTTTAGCTGTTTTTCAAAATTCTAGGAATTATAAGAAAGCCAGCCACTCTTTTATTTCTCTTACACAATCCCCAATTTTTCTTTATTTTAGTTTATCTTCTGCTTTGGCTGAAATATGTAATTGTCTGTCATCAGCGTAACAGTGGAAGCTGATTCCATGTATCTGAATAACTGAACGCAGAGGGAGCATGTATAATATGTAAAGTAGGGGACGTAATACAGAGCCTTGCGGGACTCTTTTAGAATAGAATAGAATAGAATAATCTTTTATTATCCCACGAATGGAAAATTCGGGTGTTACAGGGCTCTTTATCAAGAAAGACAGAAAGAATATAGAAAATAATATAAAAAGAAAAAATATAAAGAACGAGGACACCCATATACAAGAGCTATACATGAGCTATATATACATATACATATTTGCATGGCATGAACTATCGTTTCAGCATTTACATTTCAAATTGATAGATGTGAATTAAACCAGGAAACAGCTTTTCCTGCTATTCCAACCAGGTTTCTAGTCTGTGCAGGAAGATATTATGGTCTTCGGTGTCAAACACTGTACTAATAGGAGATCATTTATTGATTTCTACATGCTCCCACTAAGCACTATTATACGGAAGCATAATGTTAGTTACCACTCTTACGCTGATGACACTCAGCTATACTTATCTTTTAAATCATGTGATAAAGCATCAACCGGCACTTTAATTAGCTGCCTCAGTGATATTAGGGATTGGATGAATAACAACTTCCTCTCACTAAACCCCAAAAAAACTGAGCTGCTCTTGTTTTGTAGTAGTGATGTAGACAGGGCCAACTTCATTTCGCATATCCGGGATGCAGGGTTGTTTTCAGTTAGTACTCTGGCACGTAACCTTGGTGTTATTTTCGATTCAAATCTTTCATTTAATCCCCATGTTAATGCAGTTGCGAAGACATACTTCCTGCACCTTCGGAACATTGCCAAACTACGGCGCTTTCTGTCAATGGAAGACACGGCGAAAGTAGTAGAGTAGAGTAGAGTGATCTTTTATTATCCCACGAATGGGAAATTTGGGCGTTACAGGGCTCTTAAAAAAGACAGGTGTATAGAAAGAGAAGAAAAAAAAAATTGAGAGTAGGCAGAGGAGGACAAGGAGATACATTAAAATCACCAGAAATCAGGAGGAAGGCTTGGGATGTGCTTTCTGGCAGTTGAGACACAACCAGTGCATGGTTTCACAAGCTGCTGCTGCGCCTGCCGGGCCGGGCGGATGTAAACAGTTATCGCGATGACTTGGCGAGAACTCGCACGCAGATAGTACGGCCGGATGCTGACCGCCAGCAGCTCCATCGCCCTGCAGCACTGCTCTTAACGGAGATGTCAAGTCAGGTCAAGTCAAGTAGGATTTTATTGGCATTTCAGCCATATACACAGTACACAGTGAAACGAAATAACGTTCCTCCAGGACCCTGTGCTACACAAGACAAGACACAACACAAGACACAAGACAAATATAAGACACAAATACTGGCAAATAAGTGCGACAAGACAGACAAGACAGACAACAATAGACGGCAATGTATAGACAGTACATTCATCCGTGGAAGGCTGCAGTAAGTTGTGGAACAAAGTGAGCCAGGCACATTATGGTAGCAGGGTGGAGCGGTGTTACTGTAAAACTAGTTACTTGAAGTGCAAGAGTGCAACACTAGATAAAATAAATAAATACAGAATGAAAAGTGGAGTGAAGTGGTGGTGGAAGTGGTGGGTTTGCAGAGCTTTGTATTATTGGTGGTTTAAAGAGTCCATGATATTGGTGGTTCCAGAGTTCAAACAGTCTGATGGCCAGGGGAAGAGTCTACTCTATCCTGGAAGTGAGGCCCGTGAGTGCTATGGAACCTTTTCCCGGATGGCAGGAGGGAGAAGAGAGTGTGGGAAGGGTGGGAGGGATCATCCACAATGCTGGTTGCTTTGCGGATGCAGCGAAAGGAAATGTCTTTTGTACAGAGGGCAGAGACCGCATGATCTTCTCAGCTGTCTCTCACTCACCTGCTGTAGGGACTCTGCGTCCAAGACGCTGCACCCCTGGGCACTGCGGCAGCAATGCAGCCGCTTCAGGATGCTCTCGATGGTTCCTCTGTAGAAGATGTAAGAGGTGATGGAAGGTGGGAGATACTTTCCCTCAGTCTGGGCGCAGGAAGTAGAGGCGCCAAGGGCTTTCTTTATGATGGAGCTGGTGCTGAGGGACCCACGCGTGAGGTTGTCGGTGATGTGAACACCAAGAAACTTGGTGCTCTGGACCAACTCCCACAGGTGAGGTGTTGATGATAAGGAGTGGTCCCGACGTGATTCTGGTCAACAACCATCTCTTAGTCTTGTCGACGCTCAGAGAGACAGGTTGCTGGTTCTGGCAATTGTCTGTCAGCTCTTGCATCTCCTCTCTGTAGTTACCATCTCCACCGCTTGATCAGACCCACTCACGGTTGTATCATCAGCTAATTTGGATGATGTGGTTCGAAAGCCAGCTGGCCGTACAGTCGCGGGTCATCAGCGGGAATAGTAGTGGGCGAGCACAGCCCCGGGGGGGCCTCGTGCCTGCGTGATGTGCTGAGGTGTTGCCATTGATCCTGGACTGACTGGGGTCTCCCAGTCAGGAAGTCCAGGATCCAGTTACAGAGGAGGTGTTCAGGCCAAGCAGCTCAGCTTCTCTACCAGGTGCTGAGGATGATGGTGTAAGCAATGCTGAACTGTAATGATGAACAGCATTCCTGATTTAACTGTCCTTTCACAAGATGAGAAAGGGCCAGATGGAGTGGTGGTGGGAGATTGCATCATCCGCTGAACGGCTGGGACGAGCACAAACCGCAGGGGCTCCAGGAGAGGATCTGGGATTTGATGTGCCTCATGACCAGCTTCTCGAAGCACTTCATGATGATGGGTGGAGTGCGATGGGACGAGTGAATGTTGAGGCAGGATGGATGGTTTCAGGGCACTGGAATGATGCTGGTGGTCTTGAAGCACCTTGAACAACAGTGGTGCCTAGGAGAGGTGTTAAAGATGTCAGAGAACAACTGCCAGCTGTTCTGCACATCCTTCCGAGCACTCGAACACTTGAATATTGCCCGACCCGGTAGCTGTGGCTGACTCTGAGAAGAGATCACCCGCTGTGGCCAGACGGAGAATCTGGTCGCTCGGAGGAGGGGTGGTCTTCTCATTCTCGTAGTCGTCATGCATCAAACCAGGCGTAGAAGTGGTCTAGCGCATCTGGAGTGGGAGGGGTCACTGTCACAGGCAGGTGGGAGACGCCCCTGTAGTTGGTGAGGGCTCGACGCCTGCTACGCGCCTGTGTCACCAGTGTTCTTGAAGGTGCGGCCATGGATTCTTCTGCGTGAGCTCGCCGTCATTTGATGGCCCGAGAGACAGGTTTGCCTCGCTTAGGGGCGGCCCTCGCCCTGACTTGAAGTGGGCCTTGTCCTTGGTTCTTAGGGAGTCTGCAGCTCCGCAGTCATCCATGGCTTTCTGGGTTGGTCATGAGTGATGAATTTGGAGACAGTAATATCCTCAATGTGCACTTGCTGATGTAGCTAGTCACTGAAGCTGTGTACTCTCCAGGTTGATGGAGTCATCGTAGGCGTAGCCTCCTAAACATGTCCCAGTCTGTGCTGCTCAAGCAGTCCTGAAGAGCAGAGATGGCTCTCAGGGGCTGTGGTCTTTAC
This sequence comes from Hepsetus odoe, assembly GCA_017165825.1. Taxonomy (NCBI): domain Eukaryota; kingdom Metazoa; phylum Chordata; class Actinopteri; order Characiformes; family Hepsetidae; genus Hepsetus; species Hepsetus odoe. Next base: position 11,985,972 of record CM029390.1, on the reverse strand, counting down.
TTGCTTCAGGGTGTGGTCTCACGCGCTGACGATGGGTCTGTACGCTGGGATCAGCAGAACAGATGTGGTCTGAGTGTCCGAGGTGGGGATGGGTTCTCGCCTGTACGCTGCCAGGTTTAGTAAACACAGTCCAGCGTGTTTTCCCCTCTGGCCGCAAAGTTCACATATGTTGATGGAATTTGTGGAGAACTGACCCTGAGATTTGCATGGTTGGTTCCGCAATAAATAATCCGCCTGGGTGGAAGTTTTGAGTCCGCTTGATAATTCCATAAAGTTCAGCCAGCGCGCCAGTTAGCATTAGCGCTGTTAGCACTAGCGCTGGGGTGGGATGTATACCAAATAAATAAACATCAGAGAACTCCCTGGGCAAATAAAACGGGGCCTGCACCTGACTGTTATCACCTCCAGCAGTGTTGAGCAGTACCGAGACCAGCACAGCTGCTGTACACCATTGTGTGTTTACGTGAACATTGGCCAGCCCTCCACGGGTCTTTCCCGCGACAGAGCTGGAGTTTCTGTCCGAAACGCCGGAGAGTCCGGCGAGCTGGATGGCGGTGTCCGAACGCTGTCGAGCCATGTCTCCGTGAAAAACAAAAACACAGCAGTTCCCTATACTCACGCTGGGTGTCTAGCGCTGGAGTCGATACAGTCCAGTTTATTATCCAGAGAGCGACATTGGCGAGAGGACGGACGGGATAGCCGGTCGGCATGCTAGCCTGAGCGAGCCCGACCTCAGCACGCTAAGCCGCTTCTGTTTCCTCACACCGCTTCCTATGTCCTCTCAGTCGCTCCAGGTTCAGCAGGCGCATTCGGGACTGAAGGCCTGGTCTTCAGCACTTTAACTCCCAGAGCGTTGTTCGGAGAGTCGCCAGTAAGACTGAATCCGGCTGATTCCTGAGCTCCAGCAGTGTTTGATGTTAAGTTTAAGAGCATTCACGGATGTGACGCTGGCGTGCAAGTCTTACGGAAAAGTAGTCGGATGAAAGACTTTACAGACTTTAGCACCAAAGTTTGGACTTCGAGCGCCGCCATGTTATCACGCCATCTTGGGTGCATCCATTGTAACACCCCTGGTTACACCATCTCTCGTTCACATACATCACGATCCCCCCGCCTTTCCTCTTACCGGTCTCCTTCGCGCTCCGGTCCGCTCTCACCAGGTGGAATCCCGGAACAGCAGCGAGAGAGTCTGGAGTGAGGTGTGTCAGCCAGGACTCCGTGAAGCCCATCATGCTGACCTCCCTGTACTCTCTCTGCAGCCTGGTGAGCGCCGTTAGCTCATCGATCTTGTTAGGGAGAGATCTGACATTCCCCATAATGACCGAGGGCACCGATGGCTTGTAACGTCTCTTCCTTTCCCAGTGTTCCTCTGCAGCCCCGTCTCCTCCGCTGTAGTTCCCTGGGGATCTCCGCTCTCTCGCTGGGCTGTAGCGGCTGGTTGCTAAGCGCCAGCAGCTGGTCCCGGGTGTAAACAATGAACCCATTGCCTGGTGTCTCACCGCGTGCAGGGTAAAACAGTCCAAATACGATTAAAAAACAGAAAAAAAAGTTAACAAGTCTCCTCAGACTGCTGTACTTGTGACAGATTAGAAAAGGAAGTGAAAGAAGTAATAAATAAAGTAAAGAAAATAGATTAAATAAGTAAAAAGAACAGAAAGTTGTCAGAGCTCCTGTAACTGGCTGCCTCTCACGTGGCGCCATCTTGGAGTAGTACATGCATTTGTATACAGTAGATTAGATTACTGTAATGCCCTACTTTCTGGACGCTCTCAGGGCACATTAAGCACCCTACAGCGCATTCAGAACACAGCCGCTAGGATTGTTAGCAGGAGCAGGAAGCACGACCACATCACTCCCATACTCTCCTCGCTTCACTGGCTTCCTGTTAGGTACAGGGCTGACTTCAAGGTCCTCCTCTTAACCTACAAGGCGCTTAAAGGTCTTGCCCCAATATACCTAACCGAACTGCTTAATGCCTATACACCTAACCGCCCACTTAGGTCCCAGAATAAAGATCTCCTAATTGTCCTTCACATAAATAAATGTATAGGAGCACGAGCTTTCAGTTACAGGGCCCCTAGATTGTGGAACAGCTTGCCTGCTTCTGTACGGGATGCCGATTCAGTCTCGGTCTTTAAATCACGGCTGAAGACTTACTACTTTAGTTTAGCTTACCCGCACCAATCACCATAGTGCACCACTAGTAATGTCGCTGGTGCTGCTGTACATGCCATCGCACTGTTTCATTTCTGTGTCTGTCACTACTGGATCCTGCTCATTACTGACCCCCTCATTCCATTTCTCTCCCCACATGTCCGAGGGGGCCCGTTGTGGTCATCACCTGAGTCCAATGCCGAGCTACCATCTGGTCTGTGTGATGCATCTGATGCGCCAAGGGTCCCTGGTGGCTCATTGGTACCTGGAAGCAACTTGGGACTCCTCACTGATCCTGGAGTTTAAAACCAAACTAACTCTGTACTGTTAGTATACCCAAGGGGGTTGGGTAGCCGGTTGACCTTGGACCCTCAGAGGTTTTTTTCTCCACATAGTGGAGTTTTTGGTTCCTCTCCTCCGTAGTCGTCCGGCTTAAACATCTTAAACATCTATTACTGTAACCTGTTCCATCATCGACCAGCAATGTAAAGTGCCTTGGGGCAACTTTGTTGTAAAAGGCGCTATACAAGAATAAATTGAATTGAAATTGAATTTCACTAGCGCTATTTCAGTGCTATAGTGTGGCCGAAAACCAGACTGAAATTTCTCTGAGATATTATTCTTAAGCAGATATGAACACAACTGCTGTGCCACAGCTTCTTCCAGAATGTTTGATATAAATAGCATATTAGATATTGGTCAGTAAGTTGATAATTTGAATGGATCAAGATTTAAGTAGAGGATTAAAAACTGCTATTTTGAATGCTTTTGGCACATAGTCCAGGTTGAGAGATGATTATTAAATTATTCTAATAAAGTCTGATTATTTCTGGCATGAACACTTTAAAGCAGTCTAGTGGACTGAATTGAGGATGCAAGTAGAGAATTTACAGGAAGAAATAGCTGAGATGAGGCTGATCTGCAGAACTGGATTAAAGTAGTCCAACTTCTCGGTTGATATTAGGTTTTGATATATATCTATATCTGTCTCTGGCAGCAGAAGTGGGGGGTTTGGCATTTGGATTTGGATTTTTTGTCAAATAGTTTTGATCATGCAGGATGAAATCCATTATTGTTTTGTTATTGAACATTACAGATATTTGACTTTCTGCTGCTCCTTCTACCGTTTAGGTCTAAAGTAGGGTCCATTATAATTTGGATAAAACCCATAGCATTAAGGATAGCTAGAAGGATAGTGTTGTTCTATCTCAATATGAATATTAAAGTCACGAATGATAATGAGTTTATTTTTATATACTGCTAGGCTTGCTAAGTGAACAGACATTTTTTGTATTTAGGTTAATTATTGTCATGTTGCCGTCTGGAGTGGAAAAAATGGAGTGGAGGCACAAACCACGCAGGGTTAGTTTATTCAAAACAAGGGTGAACGGACAATTCCGGATCAGCTAGGCAGCCTTAATTAATTCCAGCTTCAGGTGTTGCAGATCCTGGAGAATTAGAAGGAGAGAGTGAAAACCCAGCTAGTACTCCAGAGATCGAGACCGAACTCCGGGTGGTGCTGTGACAATTATTTTCAGGACAGGGGTTTCAAAGGAGTAGATGTTTAAAGCTGTTCTCTGGCTGAAAACCCCGCGTCTTAAGCTAGTATTCTGTATACAACTATAACCTGCAGGGGTGGTTTCATTTAATGTAGTAAACTTGTCAGGTTTAATCCAGGTTTCTGTGAGACACAAGACATCAAAATCCTCATCACTGATTATCTCATTTTCAATTACGGCTTTAAAATTTAGTGATCTAATATTTTGCAGGGCCAGTTTTAGATCTAAGGAGCAGTTGTTTATTGATATAGAAAGTTTAACATTAATCAGATTGGTAGAGCAGGGAACAAACATGGTCTCAAAATGGTGAGCTCGCAGACAGCCGGTTTAGCCAGTCTTTCTACGGACTGGTCCCAGCCCTGGTTTGTCAGCAGCAGCTACCTAAACTGCTCTACCAGCTAACTAATAGACTATGGGCTATGTTGTAAGAAACAAGAGCAGCACCCTCCTGTGAGGGGTGGACACCATCCCAATCTAAAATACCAGACAGGCTTACCCTCAAAAGCAGACCAATTATCTATATATCCCACATTTTTTTCTGAGCACCACTTATATATGGCATATAGCAATTTAACGGCAGCAATGTAAGCTTCATAGCTGCGCCACATTGGTTTCGGGCCAGAGAAATGCTACTGGACATTGTCTGTGCAAATGTTCTCTATAACATTACAGTTATGTAACTCTGACTGCTGCAGACGAATATCATTAGCCCCTGCATAAAAGATTACCTTTTCATACCTATGCTAAAAGCCTATGGCTCTCTAAGAAGTCTGGGACTCTGGCTCCTGAAATACTGCTAACTCTAGCTGGCACTGGTGTCCCTAAAGGAGCAGCTATTTTCATGTGCCAGATATTAGAATCTCCAATAACCAGAGCACCTTTAACAGGCTTCTCAGCAGGTGCTTCTCTGAGTGGGGTGAACCTGTCTGACATGTGAATGATAGGGGGAGAGTGTTGTTTGTGTGGGGAAGCCTTAACGCAAGCTTTGGCTTTACAACTATGCTGCTCATACGTCACCCCCTCACTGTCATTCATACTGTAAAAGTGGTGTAAAATATAACCAAACCTAACAATATGTTAAGATGATGGACAGTTTTCAGATTTAAGAAATACATTATTTTTGGCTTAAATAATTAACTGAAAATATGCATTAAAATGTCATAAAGGGTTGAAAGTAGACAGCAAGCAGTAAAATAACAATAATGTCACGATGTGGTGTTGTAGACTGGACGCCAACGCAGAGCCGAGAGCTTCGTACTGGACTTTAATGACGGATAACATACACAAAACTCAAAACTAAACATATTAAACATAACAAGTGTAAAACATAACATGACCAGCACCCTGCTCTGATTCATTTGGGCTTATAACGCCAGCCCCCGATGAGGCACACCTGGCACCCAATGCCCAGGTGTGCACAATCAGAGCAGGGTGCCCTCTACTGGTACAGAACCGTTACAAATAATAACAATGAAAAAGTCTCAAAATATTAGAACATTCTTACCCTAAAAAATTAGGAGGAGTAGGAGGAGTGAAGCTGCAATGTAAGTCAGGGATGACCAGCATCTATTCACTGCAAGTTTTTGTGCCATTTCTTAAAATTGAACAATCACTACATATTATATGTGTATTGGAACCTGAACATCATAAAAACCTTGAGCATAATAAATAACTCACCAGTTCACCAGAATATTCTGTGTGATTAGAAATTTTACTTGGCAGTAAATTGTCCAATCACACAGATGCAGACTGATAAATGTCGTAAAAAAAATTATCACTCTAAATCAGAGTCAAAACAACCTTTATTTTGGTTATTTTCATTATGCAAGGGGGTCAGTCCTCAGCTCAAGCCTCCGCATGACAAACCTGTACATTTATACTCCCCCCTTCTGAGCTGAACTTATTTTATCTCCATTGTAGGCATTGTAGACCTTCTGCTGATGTCCTCAGCCTTGATCACAACCCAAGTTTACCCCCCTTTCTCAGCAACGTTTTTTATCACTCTTGTCACATACACCACGTCTCTCTCACTATCTGTTCCCGTCCTTGACACTTACTCTCTGTTCCATCCTCTATCACACTATAGCAGATAGTATGATTCAATAAATGTAAATAAATAAAGGTATTTAACTTGTGCTTGAGCAGAACCATGTTGCAAGGTCTGTTATGATTTACCTGGAATCTGAATGAGGGCAGTGCTGAGGAACTAGGCCCCATGATTGGAAGCTTGAGCCCCATACCCATAGGTTACTCTAGGTACTGTTGAACAATATACCATCCCCAGCACTGCACCCTGGGTGCTGGATGTATGGCTGCCCCCTGCTGCACTGTATGCTGTGTTTTGTGTTCATAATGACAAACAGTCCCCTTTGAAATCTCTCTTGGTTTAGAAATGTGGCTCTCGTTTCTCATTTTGCCAAACATGGATACAGCATGAATAGGCAACTCAGAAGCTGAGTTAATCTAAATGATAAACAGTTAGGGGCTTTTGTTGAAACTCTATGCAAATGTGAAGGAAACGATACCAGCTCTGGCCAAAACCAGCCATCCAGCTCCTGCTACCATAACATGCCAAGTGGGGACACTTACTAATGGTGTGCAATTTTGTGAAATTCGGTATCAGTACAATAACATGAAAATATAAATGCATTATCAGTAATACCAGTACTTTTTACTTGTAACTCCATAAAAGTTGGGATGGGAGTAAAATGTAAATATAAAATGAAATGACTTAAACCCATATTTTGTTCACTTGCTTTGTATTGATCATCAGTCTCAGATACACCATGACTCAACATTTTCCACAGTAATCTCACTGGTTATGTAAAGAGCTCTGCACTTGGCTACATCCAAATAGCAAATCAGGAAAGGGAAGGGAGGGGAATGTGAAATTTCAGATAAACTTGGCTAAGGGTAGGGGGACAGCAAAGGACACATCTGGAAAAAAGGTTAAGAAAACATGAATGCTTTAATCTTTAATCTAAGTTCATACAAATGACCAAAAATAAGTTACATCCAGAGCCCTTTTTGTTAGACTGTATCTAAAAAATATGTTTATAACAATTTGAAGTTAATCATAAAGATTGTTTTTCTTACAGAGTGAACGATTTTATTAGTGCACAGGTTCTCTGAAATGGCAGCAGCTGAACACAGCATTTAAAAATTTCACCCTGTCAGGCATAAAGACTGATATATAATATTCAGACCATTGCAGAGGAAGAAATAAAAGCAAAATATATTCTAAATAGAACTGACTGAACCACTTATTTTAAGTCATTGTTTACATGCGCCCAGTTTAAAAGGTCATTCATTCATCCATCCGTTATATTCAAAAAATTTGATAAAATATTAGAAACCTAGAGAGACCTTACATAGTTCCATTGACAGTTTTGTTCTCGTGTCCTTTATTATTCAACTCAACATGTACTTTTAAACAGCTTTTTCCATTGTCTATTTTAACATCATTATGACAGTAAGGGCTGCTTTAAGACTGGTGTCATCTCTCATATCAACTAACACCAAAACCATCACTGTTCAGTTCTGACAGTATCTGAAAACAGGAAGACGGCCTTTAAAATATGTTGGTTTTGAAATTTTTAAGTCTTCTATGTTTCAACTAAATTTAAGACCTAAAGGAATTTTTCACCAGCACCAATAACAAAAACTCAAGCATTCATGTATTTAAAAAAACTTTTTCTTGATCTCAACCAATTGTCACTGTGGCTTAATACATTTCTCTTGTCGTATAATCAACAACCCTTATAAAGAGCTGTTGGTGGTCTAGTGGTAGGGTATTTGCCTATGGACCTATGGCTCAAGAGGTACCAGGTTTGAATCCCACCTCTGGCACTACCACCACTGGGTCCCTGAGCAAGACCCTTAAGCCTGAATTGCTCCAGGGGGGACTGTCCCTCTAATTAGGACATAGAAGTCACTCTGGATAAGAGTGTCTGCTAAATGCTGCAAATGTAAAGGCACATCAGTTCAATATTTTCTGACCTCAGCATATGATACGTGTGCGGACAATGTATTTTTGCTATTGTCACTCAATATGTAATGACTGGTGACCCAATTAGACTCATATACCAAACACAGATAAATCACATAATTCTTTTAAATCTGTTGTTAACCTGAATGACGAAGACTAGCTGTCAACATTGAGCCAAGAAAGAAACAGAAATGTAAATAACTATTAAATAGGTATAGAAAAATGGAAGAATATATATTTAGATTTTTGATTATGGATGCCAAAGATTACTTAAACATTTGCATAAATGTCTTCATTTCTGTTGGAAAAAAGGAAGAAAGGAGCAATATTAAAGCACAAATGCAACAGAATTATAAATCAATCTGTATATTTCTATGTGGATTATATGCAAGTTTCACAGTAATCCTTACTTGCCAACAGACGTGCTTTTCCTAAAGTCATTATTTTGTTGTGTAGTTTCCACAGGCTTAGATGACCCTGAGGTATGAAAAGTAGTGTAGAAAATCAATGTATCATTTGCAGTAAAACAGATTAAATCACACTTACATCATTTCAAATTAGACTATTAGTTCTAAACCTAAATAGATTTAGATTTTGATACAATTATTTGCATATGCATCTGACATGAAGTATTGTGTGCTGTACTATATATGTTGTAATTGAAGCGTTAGGGTCTGTGAACATTCATAGTACAGGAGGAATGTTCGGCAAATTGAACACCCCTCTATTATGCACAACAGACAAGCTTTTAAGAGAAGCAACTGTGAAGAAAGAAAAAAATAAAGGTTTCAGTTCCTTACCTTTCATGTATAATATGGCCAAAATGACCAAAAGCAGGAAGAAAATTCCAGAAATGATAATGAAGAATAAGAGGAGTGTAAAAGGGACCAGATGCAGTTGTTCCTGAGCTCTGTAGTAAATTGAAAGTTGCTTCAACCCATTCTCTCCATGTATCTGGCAGGTATAGTTGGTGTTGGACTGAATTGGAGGAATAGATGACGATGCTGCAGCAAAGCTTTTCTGAACAGACACCAGAGAGGAACTTATGTTTTCTGGAATGATCCATTTCACAGTTGGAGGAGGCACACCTTTAACATCACATGTAATTAACTGCTCTCCTGATGGAAGTGATCGTATGTAGATGCTCTCTAGGACTTGGGGCACTGCCGGGTTAGAAAGTTTTGAAAATGATTTCATACCGTACTTAACCATAACAATTTTGATGTGGACTCAGGAACAATTAAGCAATGCTGCATGTAAATAATTAAGAATCAACACCATTGCATTGTTCCAAAATTTTTGGACCAAAAAAATCAAGTTTCACCTTGAACATTGAGGCTGGTTCCTGTGAAAGTGCCATATTTGTCTTTGTCTCTTAACTCAACACGGCAGAAATATTTATCTCCATCCATCAATGTTACATTTTTAATCTTCAATGAGACGTTGTTTCTTCTTGGGTCACCAGATAAAGAGTAATGCCCAACAGATTTTGTGCAGTTCTGTCCACTTTCTGATGCATTTCCCTTGCTTACACAAAGGAAGATTAATGGACCAATGGAATGGCATTTAGCTCGCCAAATTACAGTTATATCTCCCTGGAAGTCTGTAAATGGAGTTGTAAAACTGCAAGGGAGGATGGCATCTTCACCGATGTTTTGACTGACAGCTTCAGGTACAGTCATTGACCATGAATCTCCCATGATACCTAACATAACAACACGGATGTTAATACCAAGTTAACAATAAGCACACTGTTAGAGAAAAATCAGAGAAAGTTAAATATCATACCTGATGAGCAAAAGGAACAGAATAGTATTATGTAGATGTAGTACATCTTCATTAGTGAGCTGATAAGTAAGAAGCTACCAATGTATGATGACCAACTCGCACTACAAAAAAAAAAAAAAAACCTGATTGACAAAAAGAGGTTGGCTTAACTGTTGTCGTCACATTTAAACACTGTTTCACACCCCCGACCAACTAGCAGGTCTAACAAACTGTTTTATTGACAGAAGACAAACTGCACCATAATGAAAAATATTTCTGAATGCTACATTTACAAGCAGAAAGATTTTTGAGTTATTTACAGATAACTCTTTGAGATTTGAGATTTTACAGTTAACTCTCAGTTCCTATTTACAGAGACATGTATTTCCTCATGTGCTTTCATGCTACCATTTTCTATTTGGTTACTGTACCTTCCTAGCTTTTTATTCCTGTGCATAAACTCACTATAGAATTCTCTCTTTCATTTGACTTATTTAACACCTGACTTCCTTATACAAAACCACAACGCCTCTCTTGACATCCTGTCAAAGGCACAATCAAGTCCTTCTGACCTTCTCTGTACTTCCAAGTTAACACCCTCAGAGCAAACATTGCATCTGTGGTTCTCTTTCTTGGCAGGAAACCATACTGCTGTTCACTGATCCTCACCTCTGTTCTTAACCTAGCCTCCACTACTCTTTCACATAGCTTCATGCTGTGGCTGATCAGCTTTATGCCTCTTTAGTTACTACAGCTCTGTGCATCACCCTTATTCTTAAAATGAAAAGAAGTTTTTTTTTATCATCCAGTCTTCTCACTCTTTCTCATTTTCTTCATTCATCAGCTGTTCAAGGTTTTCTTTCCATCTCCTCAATATGCTCAGTTCACTACATGCATTTCCATTTCTATACTTTTTCCCCCCTGACCTGCAGCACATCTTTCCCAGCTCTGTCTCATCATCTAGCTAATTGGTATAGATCCTTTTTTTTTTGGTTCAAACCTGTCCTGATATACACTATTTTACAAAAGTGAGCAACCCTCAAGTGTTTTATAATATCTTTTCATTTTGATACAATGTAAAGTAGTCAGTATACAGCTTGTATAACGGTGTAAATTTGCTGTCCCCTCAAAATAACTCAACACACAGCCATTAATGTCTAAACCACTGGCAACAAAAGTGAGTACACCCCTAAGTGAAAAATGTCCACATTGTGCCCAATCAGCCATTTTCCCTCCCCGGTATCATGTGACTCATTATTGTAACAAGGTCTCAGGTGTGAATGGAGAGCAGGTGTGTTGAATTTGGTGTTATCTCTCTCACACTCTCTCATACTGGTCGCTGGAAGTTCAACATGGCACCTCATGGCAAAGAGCTCTCTGAGGATCTGAAAAATAGATTTGTTGCTATATATAAAGACGGCCTCGGCTATATGAAGATTGCCAACACCCTGAAACTGAGCTGCAGCACGGTAGCTAAGACCATATAGCAGTTTCACTCAGAACAGGCCTCGCCATGGTCGACCAAAGTAGCTGAGTTCACATGCTCAGGGTTATATCATGAGGTTGTTTTTTGAAAATAGATGTATGAGTGCTGCCAGCATTGCTGCAGAGGCTGAAGGGGTGGGGGGTCAGCCTGTCAGTGCTCAGATCACACGCCGCACACTACATCAAATTGGTCTGCATGGCTGTCATCCCAGAAGGTAGCCTACCTAAAGATGATGCCCAAGAAAGCCGGCAAGCAGTTTGTTGAAGACAAACAGACTGAGGACATGGATTACTGGAACCGTGTCCTGTGGTCTAATGAAAAAAAACATTTTGAAGCTGAACACCTAAAAAATGCTCAGGACATTGATGGGAGCTTTTTCCAGGGGAACAATCTTGAAAAATAAAGATCAACTTGCCAGCTACAAAGCATGAAGGTGGACTGATTGTTCTTTGAAGCTGTTTGGAAACATTAAGAAACATTATAAACTAGATAGAAGAATTAATTTAATTAAATATCAACAATTTCTGCATTCTCCAAAAAAGATTACTGGGACATTACAACACTGTGTGCACAATTATTAGGCTAGTGAATATTTTGAGGATGAGTTTTTAATATGAAACACATAGAGTGTTATCAGTCAATCCAAAATGCTAAAAACCCTGAAACCTGAATGTTTTACAAAGGAAATATGAGTGTGAACATTCTAAGTGTAATACATATGTGTGCACAGTTATTAGGCAACTGTCATGGTAGCGGGTGCTCTGTTCTGACTGAGCACACCTGAGCTCATGAGGGCACAGGTGTGCTTCATTGGGGCTGGCTATTTAAGGCCCAGTGAGTCAGAGCAGAGCGTCGCTCATTCACAGAGGCTAAGCCTTAGATTAATGTTGGTTTTAACTCGCTTTCATTTTGTTTGATGCGCCATGGAAAATAAAATCAGGTTCCTGGCTCTGCGTTGATGTCCTGTCCCCACCACAACAACATTATAGCAACTATAAGTGTGCAGAATTATAACTAAATTAAAAAGTTTACATTTTCCTGGCGTTTTTTTTTCCAAACGTTAAAGTAAGAATAAAAAACAAACAACTCGAAATTTATGAACAAACATTTCTGACCAGTATAGCCTCCCTTTCAATAACAGCCATAAGCCTTCCATTTATGGAGCCTGTCAGTGTCTTGATTTTTGACAATCAACTTTTCAACCACAGCTTCAAAGACACTGTTCAGAGAGGTGGACAGTTTTCCTTCCTTGTAAATCTCCCGTTTAAGAAGGTCCACAATTTCTCAGTAGGGTTTAGGTCAGGTGAGGAAGGTGGTCATGTCTTTTATTGTTTCATCTTTAAGACTTTTACTGCACAGTGGAGTACTTTCATGCATGTGCTAGAGCATTGTCCTGTATAAACCTCATGCTCTTCTTGAAAGATGCAGACCTTTTCTTCTGCTTGAAGAAAGTGTCTTTTAAAAACGAGCAGTAGGTTTGGGGGTTTATTTTGAGTCCATCTTCCACCCTGAAAGGTACGACTAGTTCATTTTTAATAATACCAGCTCATACCAGTACCCTTGCTGGCATCTGAATGGAAGTGGAGCTCTGTGCCCATTACTCATCCAGCCACAGGCCCAACCATCTGCTCCATCAAGAACCACTCTCATCTCATAAGTCCTTAAAACCTTTGAAACATCTGAGATATTACTTGGCACAGTCTTGAATTTAAAGTTAAGTTTCAACTTGTGTATCTTTGGTGGTAGGATTTCAGTCTACCTTACCTTGTCTCTGATCCCTGAACTCCTTGCACGTCTGAACTCTCTTGGTAGGTTCAGTTCTTGAATTTGAGAGCACTGGAGGATCATGGGTTCCTGGAAACATCTTGTTTGATTCTTCTCAAATTCTTAGCTGTTAATTTGCATCTTTTTCACATTTCAAGAAACACATTTCTTGCAACCCTGTTGCCACACCCAACCTCATAAAAAAAATGCACATCATCTGATCTGCTTAAATCCAATTAGCATTCAAGTTTATCCAGCTTGGAGTTGGAATATATGCATGAAAATAATGACATGGGCAACCTAGTCACTTGCCTAAAACTTGTGCACACAGTGTAGAATAATGTATACAAGAAACTGTCTAGTGCCCAAACAAAGCAAAACTCAAAATATGGGTTAATGTAAAAAAAATTAAGGACCATGCTGAACAATGTGTGTACCTCACTGATCAAAAAGTATGGAGTAAGATAGTTAAAAAAAAAACTGAAGCTGAGAAACACTGGCTTCTACAATAGGACATCCATCCAACACAACATCACACCTCAAAATCCACCATGAGCTATTTCTGTGACTGCAAGCTGAAGCTTTTGGAATGACCCAAAGATATCACAGAAGTAGAAATGTTCTGCAAGGAAGAGTGAGTGAAAATCCCTAAACCAAAAATAAAACCTGGCAGGAAAAATGCTCAATGTGTGATCTGCAAAAGGGGGTGTTGTGTGCCTACACACAAACACACACACTGATCTGGGTAGGTTCTGGACTTAAATCCCTTTGCAAACGTACAAGATTACTTTGTAATTGTGAGTTTATCAGGGGCACTCCACATAACGAAATGCAAACTTTTTTTCATGAATCCAAAGTGAAAGTATTTTTGCCTCTCACTGTAAATTCAGCTTTTTGTTGTTTTTGTGAAGTTTTGGGGCAGTGGTGGCCTAGTGAGTAGTACTTGGAAGGTATTGTCCTCCCTGAGCACTGTTGTTGCAGCCCACAGCTCCTGTTCCTGGTGTGTGTTTTCACTGCAGGTGTGTTTGGAGGGTTAAATTCAGAGGAAATTCTCAGGAACTTCATTAAAGGTCACCAATGGTTCATGTACCACATATACACCATGTTCTTTTGCTATTTGATTCCATTAATTGTAAGTGATTTGATTAGAATAAACAAATACATTATGGACATATAATAAAAACAGTATTGAAAAGGTTTGAGGGAGAATGAGATGAGATGTGTCAAAACCAGATTTTTCATGCAAGTAGCATTTATTTTTCTTAAAAAGGAAGTAAAATTTGAGAAGGTGGCCAAGAATAGAGATATCATAGTTCACTTCCTTTTTGTGGTTTTTACAGGCGTATATCTGTTTCACTGCTTGCACATCTAGTAAGGAAATGATCAGCTTCAAACAAAACTAACGGTAGAAATAATGTTGTATTGATGCTGTAGTGAAACATTTAATTGAACCAAACAGATGGAAGTACATGAAGCACAGACCAAACTAAATCTGTTTTACACATAAGGCACTAAAAAATAGTTAAAACAACATTAAGAATAATTAATGGCCAAAATATGTAGACATTCATTTTTGATATATGAAAATCTTATGAATATGAAAACACTGCCATTAATATGCAGTTTGTTAGAAATAACCTCCAAATTTCTGGAATTATTTAGAAATATATTTAAAACATGGCTGTGGCGATTCAGTTACAAGATCATTAATGATGTTGGGTGCAGATGTTGAGCAATAAGGACTTGCTCAAAGTCAGTTTTCCAATTTATCCCAAAGATGTTTAATGATGTGACATCCATGAAGGCCTGTTCATTTTTTACACCAAATAAAGTTTTTCTTTAAGGACCTTTTACTGTGCTGAATTGTTTTAATGTACCTGTTCGGGTGAGACGTTTAGCTGAGGTCAATCATGGGAAATTCTGTACACACTTTTGGTAATTTATTTACTTTTTATTTTGGCAAGGTTTTCTGCTACATTTTTACACATTTATATGACTCATAGAAAACATACATTTTTGTAAATGTTAAACTACCTTTTGAACTAACATTTGGCTTTGGTAACTTTTAAAATGATGGAAAAATAATTTTCTTTGAGATTTATGTATCATTAACAACAAAAACGCTACATTTCATTAACTCATTTCAGAATCCCAAAGGTGACTTTCTAAAGGGTATGAAAAAATGTATAAATCAAGATTTAATCAACAGAAGGAGAGAAATATTACATAAAGAAAGTTTTAAGATACATTTTTTATAAACAGATGCTGTTCCAAAATGGAAAGCCTGGTGGATGACCTGAGGGACTGAAGTAGAATAGAGTCAGGTCTGAGAGGTAGAGAGGACCGAGACCATAAAGCACTTCATAGGCGAAAAGTAAGATTTTAAACATAATATAGAAATATGCAGCCTGTGTAGCTGGGAAAGAATAGGGATGATGTGAGCTGAGCATTTGGGGAGGGAGAAGTGTCTTGCAGAGTTCTGACTGTGATTTAGACTAAAGACTATTAAAGAGGGAATTACAACGACCTAAAAAAGACAATAAAATGCCCGTCCCTGACCTTTAATGTCCCTGCCTACTTCAAACCATTACTGGTAGATTATGATGAATTTACTGTGAACGTTTAGCTTTTAGATTAGCTGTTTCCTAATTGAGGCATTTTATGAAGTGAACAAAAAACAGTTTAACCACTTTTTTAAAGCAAGAACATAGTGTAGTCTACACAGCATTGAACAGCATTGAAATGTTTTACAGGCTATAATTACAACAACACTTTGGTCACCCTTTATTTATCCTTATAACGGTATAAAATGCTAATGGTTGGCTAATGGTTTGGCACTAGGATGTGTGATTGAAAGCTTATGGGTTCAAGTCCTGGACCAATATATGACGTACTCTTGACTCCTGACGCAATACTGCTCCCTATGAATTGGTATTGCAGCCTGCTGTCGCAGACTGTGTTAGGATGGGTTAAATTTACTGCTTAGTGTTTACAGTGTGTGTACCAGTGCAATTTATTTTCTGGTGATTGTTAACAAGCTTTAAATGTATGAAGATCTCTCTTTTTTGCCCCTTGCCTACTTTAATATTAAGATAACATCGAAGGACTGGCGCCATCACAACACACATCACCTTAGGCAACTAACACCATAACTAAATTCAGAAAGAGTGTGAAAACAGTAAGAGAAAAGCACAGTCTATGTTAAACCACTTTTGTAGTCTTCTGTGTGTCAGTTAAATTTAACACTAGTAATGTAACTGATTTAAAGGTCATAATTTGTCACTAACAAAAAAAAAAAATTCATGCACCACCCAACTTTTGTTAAGCATGTTATTTTCAATAGTCACAACCTTCTAAACACTATGAAAAGCACACCAGCTAGACAACCTGTTCTGCATTTAATATGAAAGTGACTACCCATGTCACCGTGAAACGCAGCACAGCACAACGCAAAGAAAATTCAACCTCTGCGTTTCACCCATACACACACGTGCAGCAGGGGGCAGCTGGGTGAGCAGGGGGTGAAAGCACCCGGGGAGCAGTGAAGGGGACGGTACCTTGCTCAAGGGTACCTCAGGGTGAAGGACCTACTGGTGAGGGAATCGAACCCACAATCTTCCGATCTGGGCCAACTCCCTAACCATTAGGCCACCACTGCCCCTGTCAGACTATATCAGAAGTCATATGCCTTTTGATGCAGTTCCTAACTACACTACTGTAAGCTCACTACACTGATATGAATAGTCACAACCTGATGGTATTCTGACACAAATTAACCGTTCATTTTGGGCAAGACAGAAATAGATAAATATAAAAATGAAAAAAGGTTAAAGGCTAAAACAGGCAGAAAAAAAATAACTTAAACATTTGCATAAATGTCTTCATCTCTGTTGGAAAAAAAGAAAGGAACAATATTAATGCACAAACGCAACAGAATTAGAAGTCAGTCAGTATATTTCTATGTAGACTTTATGCAAACTTCACAGTAGTTCTTACTTGCCAACAGACGTGCTTTTCCTAAAGTCATTATTTCGTTGTGTAGTTTCCACAAGCTTAGATGACCCTGAGGTATGAAAGGTAATGTAGAAAATCACTGTATCATTCGTAGCAACAATGATTAAACTTCACACACAGAGTGTGGATTTCAGATATTTATATGACTACAGTAAACCTATAATATTTACAAATCATTTGCATACGGATCTGACATGAAGTATTGTGTGCTGTACTATATATTGTAATTGAAGCGTTAAGGTCAGTGAACATTCACAGTATAGAACAAATGTTCGGCAAATTGAACACACCTCTATTATACACAACAGACAAGCTTTTCAAAGACACAACTGTGAAGAAAGAAAAAAAAAATAGATTCAGTTCCTTACCTTTTATGTATAATATGGCCAAAATGACCAAAAGCAGGAAGAAAAGTCCAGAAATGATAATGAAGAATAAGAGGAGTGTAAAAGGGACCTGATGCAGTTGTTCCTGAGCTCTGTAGTAAATTGAAAGTTGCTGCAACCCATTCTCTCCATGTATCTGGCAGGTATAGTTGGTGTTGGACTGAATTGCAGGAATAGATGACGATGCTGCAGCAAAGCTTTTCTGAACAGACACCAGAGAGGAACTTATGTTTTCTGGAATGATCCATTTCACAGCTGGAGGAGGCACACCTTTAACACTACATGTAACAAACTGCTCTCCTGATGGAAGTGTTCGTATGTAGATGGTGTCTAGCACTTGGGGCACTGCCGGGTTAAAAGCACAAACAAACGTATCAATACTTTATTCTTAAAGAATCACAGTTTGTTTTAAAAGTAGAAAAAAAGAAACTGAAAATGTACCAGCGCTTCACCTTTGATATTTAAGGTGGTTCCTGTATCAGTTTCAAAGGTATCTCCCATCTTACTCAGCTCAAAACGACAGAAATACTGATTATTATCCACAAATGAGACATTTTTTATCTTCAGAGAGATGTTGTTGCTTCTCGGATTGCCAGATAACGAGTAACGTCCAATAGATTCTGTGCAGTTCTGTCCACTTTCTGACGTATTTTTCATGCTCAGACATTTGAAAACAATAGGTCCTTTAAAAGGGAATTTGGTTCGCCAAACTACCGTTATTTTTTCCTTGTAGTCTGAATAAGGAGTTGTGAAACTGCAGGGCATGATGCCATCTTCACCAATATTTATGCTGACTGCCTCTTGCACAGTCACTGACCACTTATCTGCCAAGAGACCTGACACAGAAAGTACATTGATGTTAAAATCGACTTTAAGGCACTGCCTTAAAGTAACATAAAACTGATGAATTAACCTTTATAAAAGCTCCGGTTACACTGAGGGCGAGCCTCATTTTCAGTCTTTGTAACAGTTACAATATTTGTATAACCTTGATCAATATAAATCTGATGATCAAGATAGACCTGAAAAATGTTAAATATCTTACCTGGAGAGCAAAAAGAAAACAAAAGCAATATTTGGATGAGCTTCATCTTCTCTGTTGCCCCATCTTATAAAGTCACTGCTGATGTTGATTGGTCACAAGCTTCAAATGTACAGTCGCCACTTCTTCAAGCTCCTCCTTAAAACCTGAGATGACTATAATGGCTGGCTTTAACTGTTGTAATGACATCACCCAATAACTGTAAAATCATTTATATGCAATAATTTTAGTTTATTTTCAATAACCTTTGAAATTTGAACATGAATGAAAAAAACGTTTTAAACGGATAAATGTATAACTGAGACACCTGCTGGGTGTTTAGAGTAATACACACCCACCACTTAAACACAATTACATGCTCAAATACATTTATGTTGTGGTGTTTGGCAGCTATTTTGATCCTATGACATCGCAATGTGCACTTACAGAAATAATTCCCAACAAACTTCAGAGAAGGCAAGGGGCCACAGCTGAACAAACCTCCAATATGATTTAAAACCCATTGAGAACCCACTGAGGGCATTGGGGATGATGTGTAGGCAGTAGTGAAAAATTAGTGAGCAGTTCCTATTCATAAGTTTAAAATACAATGTTGTCTTAAAAACCATGATCTAAAAATAGTGCCAAAAGGTCACAGTGGGTTCAGAAATCAGGAAATTTAGCCTGAATTTTATTATCAGATGAACAAATGAATTATTTTTCTTTTTTTCATTTAAAACTGGAGCCATGCAGTTGGGGCAGCGGTGGCCTAGTGGTTGGGGAGTTGGCCACAGGATCGGAAGATTGTGGGTTTAAACCCCTTGCCGGTAGCTTGCCCTGAGTTACCCTTGAGCAAGGTACCGTCCCTGTCACTGCTCACAAGGCGCTTTCAATAGCTGTCCCCTGCTGCACGGTGTTTGAGTGCATGGGTTAAATGCAGAGGTCCAATTTCATTGTGGTTCACTGTCTGCTGTGCTGTGACCTCGCAATGACAAGGGTTGTCACTTTCACTTACAGTACCTTTTCTATATCTGAAGTTAGAAGATAATTTTGATAAATACAGCCCTAAAGCCCCTCTCAATACATTTAAACCACATCCAGATCTGTATGCATGGTACAGACTTAATGGGCTAGGACACAGTAACCTACAAAATGACTTAATGTAAAAAAATAAAGAAAACTACATTTCACACAACAACAAGGCTGGGAAAAACCTTTCTTGGATTAGTTGTTTTTTTTATATATTGATATTATATGTTATGAGTTTATTTTAAATCAGCAATATGCTACTGAGATGATTTGTGAAAACAGACCCTGATGTTAAAAGTCATACTGTATTGTCCATTTGCAGTTTGGATGAGTTAAAAGAAGTCTTGGGGCAATAATCACATACATGATTTGAAATAATGAAATAATACCAAAAAAGTCAAAACGCATTTAGTTTTTTGGGTTTGTGGAAAATTGCGTAAATTTGATGTTAAGTTTATTGTCCATACTTTTATTGGTTGTTTTTCTTCCTTTAAGCTAAAATTGTCATTAATGTCATTTGATGCCATCTTTTTAAAATTAGTTTCTAGCAAGTACATTGCTGATATGAAATGACAAGATAACAGTTTTCATCTCACAGTTGAAGCAACCCCATACATGGTCCAAGAGTTTGACTGCTTACTGGAAGAGAAGACATGAATGCTGAGAAGTGCATTCAAAGGTTATTATAATTTTGTGAGAAACATCTTGCATTTGGTCAAAGCTAATGCCAGCTGTGGTTTTGACAGGTTTTAACCCTTTGCTGCTTTTCCTGTTAGTAGTGTAAAACAAGTCTCGGTTTCATTTTGAGCAGTTCAGCAGCCACATGACAATGTCCTATATAGTTGTGAAGAAAAGATCGACCTTTATCGGCCTAGTATTTTTTTTTTAACAAACATGGTGAGAAAAAAAAGAGAAATAAACCTGTCACTGCTATGTTGAGAAAGACATAATATCTGCTCACTGGGGATCACTTGGTAAAGAAGGCAAAGAAATGAAGCAGAAAATCAACTGCAGTCTGTATAGCACAGTGTGATCTAGAAGGTGTACCTGTACAGAAGATCAAATTTACAGTTTTGTCATATATATTTTACTGGAATAGAGTAACCCCTGTTCTGTCCAATAATGAGACAACAGAATGAAAGCACATTTATTTATTATTTTTATTTATTCATATTTATTTAAGTGTATAATAGTGAATACTCATATAGTGATATCTGCTTGCATTGCTTTTAGTAACTTTACTTCTAAAATATCTCTCTCTCTCTCTCTCTCTCTCTCTCTCTCTCTCTCTCTCTATCTCTCTCTCTCTCTCTCTCTATATTTATATATATATATATATTTCTTTTTTAAATAATATTGCTGGGTACATATTTGAATATGCCAACAAATCCACTAAAAGAGAAATACTGGTAATACAATACTGGGTACTTTACTCACAGCCAGTGGGGGTCACCATTTATCTCTTTTACTCAAGTAGCTTAGAGCCACTTTCTCTCCAGCCTTGGGCGATAAAAATGCTTTCCTCCTGTTTTTTAAATTACTTTTACATCACTTTTTACACCTTGGAGTTACGCAGATCACTCATCATTATGGAGGGCAGATCACTCATCATTGCCATTGCAGGAACTTTTGTTTAACGCCCTGCAGACACCCAAAGAAACCAACTAATAAACCAAGACATAAATTAATAATCGCAAGAGCTGCTACGCAGCACAGCTGGAGTGGAATATGCTGCTCATTTATCCACACCAATAAAAATACACTCATCTCCCTTTGCTGTGGCAGGTGCTGGTGAATGTCGGCTCCCTCCTCTTATGATACAATTGTTTTAATTTGCTTGAATATTCATATCTGCTTATATATGCTTATAGTTATACCACTTATAAAAGCTTTAAATGAAAGTGACAAGCCTTGTCATTGCGAGGTCACAGCACAGCACACAGTGAACCACAACGAAATTGGACCTCTGCATGCACTCAAACACCGTGCAGCAGGGGGCAGCTATTGAAAGCACCCAGGGAGCAGTGACGGGGATGGTACCTTGCTCAAGGGTACCTCAGGGCAACCTACTGGTGAAGGAATCGAACCAACAATCTTCCGATGCGGGGCAACTCCCTAACCACTAGGCCACCGCTGTCCCGCAATATAAAAAATAGTAAAAGTATTAATAAGAGAGGATTGTTAAGCTCTGCTAATACAATATTGGATGTTTTGCTCACAGCCAGTGGGGGTCAGCATTTTTCTCCACTCAACTTTCTCACAGTCACTGTCCTTCCTGCCTCGGATCATTAAATCTCTTTCCTCCTGCTTTTAAATGACTTTTACATCATTGCTCACACCCTGGAGCTACTATTGTTTATAGGGCAGATCCCTTGTCATCTTTTTTTTTTTTTAAACAGAGTAGACACCCCAAGAAACTCATAAATAAACAAATAAAGAGCAGGAGCTGCCACTGCGCTCACCTGTAGTGGAAGCTGTTCGCCAGGAAACCTACACTCATCTCTCATTGGTGGACGCTGGTGAACGACTGCTCCCTCCTCCAATGGGTGCGCAGGACACTTGAAAGGAGGCGGGGTCGCCCCGCCCTCCCTGTGTGACGTGGTGCGCGAACAGCTGGTGGGGGAAATGTGGCCGCGCACGGCGGTATAAAGACCCGAGCGGGCGCGCTCCCGAGGAGGTAAAGACGACGCGGCGGCTGACGGTTCGAGCTCGGACATGGGCCGCGTGCAGCTCCTGTTGCTCCTGTGCGCCTGCCTGCGCTCGGTGGGAGGTGAGTTTGAGCGGAGATCCGTGTGTCGGTGCGGGGGAGCTGTCCGCTCCGCGGTGGTGCTGAAATCCGCTGTGCCGCCGCGCACACTGCCTTCTCTCGGCTGTTTGTCCTACACGAGCAGAATAGTGACCCTTATCGGCGATTCCCAACTTAGACTGCAGACGGACCACTAGTGCCTCATCATCTTCAGTTCAGCCGGGTTTCCTCCTTCATTTAAATGGCCTGATCTGGACAAAGCCTCAGAAAAGCCACGAGATTGATCACAAACACTGCCAACAGGAGTACCTGCATTCACATCCTGAAACACGTGTAGGGCTGAAGCGTTTCCATGTTTTTCTCTGCTTTTTCCAAAATGTCAAGAACAAGTGCTCATTCCAGCATAGTAGACCAGGACATTCTTCGTTCCTTTAAGGTTTGCAGCCACCCAGTGTCTCACTTTCCTGTTGATTAAGCTGAAAACCATCCGGCATTGATACAGAAACTGCCAATGTGAGTGTAACAATGAGGTGAGGAACGATGACACCATCGGCGTTCACTGCTGCAGCTGTGGGAGCATTTTTCCCAGTTATAAAGGGACAAAGGCTAAGGGTTAAGTTGATCTGACACTTCTGAAAGACTGCTGTGAGCTTGTAACAGACCAAGTGGAGAAAGTTTCTGTAACTTTCAGTTTAAGAGTCTCTTTTGAACTCTTTCTGAACTCTTGGTCCAAACAGGGGCATCTGCGTATTAGATTTAGAATTAAAATGGTTTGCAGTGAAACATATTTAGCAGTGCAGAGTCATTGGCCAAAAAAAAAAAAGTATTTAAAAGTATTCAAAAAGTGCATAGTGACTTTTTAGGCAATATGAGAATATATCGTGTATGGAAATGACACCTGACTAATCGAAAATGATGAAGTATTGAATGAGATTTCCATTTGATGCTGCATCTATTTGGTTTTAAATGAAGAGTTTGGTTAATTTGGTTTATTAAGAACTGTGATGTTTTTCTATTGTAGACAGAAGGAATGAATGATCAGATTACAAACAGGCCTGGTATCTTTTTTATAGTAAACAAAGCAGAAGATAGCATCTCTTCTGGCAAAAGATGAACATGCATGCTGCTAAAAGAGGCTTACATAAAGATGGATACCGAGGCAATTCATAAAGATTGCAGGACTGATAAACTGTGCAAAATCTGATACATGACAATGAGGGAGTGCAGAAAAGAGTGGCAGAGTCTTGCCGATTGCTCACACTGATTGCAATATCGATGAGTAGCAGGAGTACAGTGATCTGCAGTGGCACACATAAAGGAGCTCGGCTGATAAGCCTTGTAGTCTCATGGGGGCATGAGTCACAGCAGACCAAAGGAGACGGTTCAATGAGGTAGTCTTCCACAACGGGGCAGACAAAGATGGGTAGGCTTTGACTGGCCGCACTTCCTTTCTTTGTCTTACAGTGTTGTTCCAAACTTGGATCTGTCCTTCTGCCTTCGTTCTTTGCTGACAAATGTATCGCATTTGTTCACATTTGTGAGGTTTGTAGTAGGAAAGGGGGGACCGAGAGGGTTCAAACCGTTTTATACAGTTTTATTCAACTGTTTGTATTATTTGCATATTTATTGTCAGTGCTATTTCAAGGGCTTAATGACCATCTCATTCTGATCGAGTGAAGACTGAAGATGATTCTCTAAGAATTCTGTTTTTTTTGGAAAATGATCCGAGTAGAGCCAAGTAGGTTTTGTGTGCTGTAAAGATGTGCATATGAATGCTTGGGTTGTGGCTACGTTATAGGAATAAAGTGACTGATGCTGTTATAGCCCCTCTGCTCTTCTGAGGGTCATCCGTTTATCTTCCTTCATGGAAACCACTGTTAGTAATTAAGACTAGGCATCTGCATTCTGTCAGAGTAAAGTGAACGGGGTAATCTGGGGCTGGGGGGGTGGCTCATGTTATGAAATGTGTTAACATAATGTATTAGAACATAAATGGATGCCTATACCTAAAATTGCAATGTCTATTATCCAGTCAAAGTATTACTACACCTAAAATGAAAAGAAACTGTATCAGGAGGGAACTGGAAAGTTTTTTTGCTGGTCCTCCAAAGAACCCTTTGGACTCCTTTTTTCCGAAGTGTGCCTGGCAATAAATTAATCTTGACTCTAAAATCATTTAATATAATGTCATATCATCCACACTTGCATTCATTTAGGTGTGCAGATCTGCTTGATGTATCAATAAATTCATCTGTGGTTTAGTAAACCTGAGCTCTCCCTAAAATTGTTATTGCCAGCTTAGAATGAGAGCAAACCTTTTCTTCTCAAAGAACACTCACCAAAAGCCATTAGATGAAGAAATGACCCATGAAGAGGTGCTTTGCATTAAGCAGAAGAACACTACTTAGCACTCATGTTTGCTGTTTTAACACTGGAATTAGGAGAGATGTGTGGGAGTGTGATTGCCTCAGCTGGGGAGAAGGTGAAAAACATGTTGCTAAAATTACTGATCCCCTGTTAAAATGAACATTTTATTATGTTTTAATGGAGGATGACAATTGCTGGTTCTTCCTCTGTTTTTTGAGAGCTAGCTGTTCTCCATAAATTGGTTGTCTCATGGAAAAATGCAAATTAAGTGCACCAAAGCTTTTGAAAAAGTAGTGCCCAGCGATTAGGTGAAATGAGTTAAGGCTGGCTGCAGAGCTTTAAAGAGCACTGCGAGCCATTTTTACCCTGTTCTGTCAGCTGCAAATTGGCCCGCCGCACAAGAATGGGAAATAATCATCATATTTGTGGAGGCCACTGGAGAAAACAAAGGCATTTTCAAAGCCTTGTCACTAACACACCATTCCTACCATTTTTGCACACTGCTGACTTTTCTTGTTATTTTCATGCATTTTGGTCATAACTATAAATAGGATATCCTATATGAACATATGTTTTTTGTCTAAATTTACTTGTTATGTATGGAATGTAAGATATTATTTAAGAAGTGACACATCCCTATTATATTTCACAATATTTATCTGTGTCCAAGGAAAACCGAAACATTTACATGGCCATATGTCATTGTTTTACACAAAGCTTTGGCTTTCTTGTTGCCTTTGATAACCTAATTTCCACATTGTATCACCGATGCGTCTATCATTATTAATAAACACTGTTCATCTTCCTGTACAATATAATGCACAACTATGTCAATAGCTTGCACATTTCTAAAAGTGAATAGTGACTAACTGTCACTGTAACTGTCACAGCAGGGAGCAGCTATATAAAGCGCCCAGGGAGCAGTGATGGGGACGGTACCTTGCTCAAGGGTACCTTAGGGCAACCTACTGGTCGTGGTTTCGAACTGATATCTTTCCAAACACAGGGCCATCTTCCTAACCACCAGGCCACCGCTGCCCGCTGCTGCTGTAGCATAGAGAGTCTTTCCCAATGTCAGCTGCTATATTTAGTAAGGCTGATGAATCGGCTCGTTTCATGGTGTGACATTACTGTTTGTCTAGTGTATCTGTGCTTAGTCATTGCTTAGTCTATGACACACAAGAAGGAAATTGCATTAAAAAGACAGGCTAATTTACAAAGCATTGCATCATTAGTTTCCCGGACAACTTTGGTTTCAGGGTCCAATTGAGACCCAGTGTGTTTGAGCTGACCACTGTCAAAAACAGCAGGTATTCTTAAACCTTGTCAGAAATGTCCACGGAATTTCCACAAGCTGTTATTAATGAACATAGCACCCACTTTTAAACAATGCTCAATTATCTTGTCATTTCAAAGCAAAACCAAGGCATTTTCCAGTTTTGTTTCGATGTTCTTGAGTGAGATTCTTTGCCATGTAGAGAAACAACCTATGGTTTCCTTTCATTGGACTGTTCTTTAAAGAACCATTATTAAATAGAATGTAAAGAACCTGATGTTTAAAGAACCTCCACATATCGAAAAGGTACATTTAGAGTATACATCTATATATCAGCAAAATATCATCCCTATAGTTATATAAAATGTCCCCATTTTTCTTTTTATATTATTTTTGTAACTAGGATGTTTCTAAGAAGGATGAAAGGTTCATCCTGATGCACAGATATCGCTTGTGTCCCAAGAACAGTTGTTATGCCGCATATCATGTTTATTTTTTTCAGGACCAATTAAAACTGTGGGGAGATAAATGGCGCCACTCTGATCCCACAGGGGGGGATTTAGGGCATCTTTGTTTTGCGCAACCTTGATGAGCACGTCATCCATCGCAGCGCTCTGATTGATGCGACGCCAGCACATAATTCAATATTGGGCCGCACCAACTTGCTAATCTTGTATTCACCAGGAAGTAATGGAAGTCTGGCTCAGTGCTCTCCCAGTTTGCGGGAACTCAGACAGTGGGAGGCATCCAATGAAGCAGCATTGGTTTTTAAGACATCTGTGCCAAGAACGCAACTGACTCACAGCAGGGGCGATTTTAAGGTGATGGAAACATGGCCCAAAGCTGTCAAAAAAAAAAAAAAGAAAAAAAAAAAGAATCAATACCAGATTCGCAGAAACACATTCCTCATTTTAATAAGAAAATATATGCAGACATATTATGCATTTAATAGTGTCAAGAACCCAGGCTATCAGTATAGAGATGGATTTATTGATTTATTATAGATTTTTTACAAAAATATTTCATACAAATAATGACTGAATGACTGAAAAAAAACTCGGAAAGATTTTATGCATAGATGTGTCTGTATTTTTGTACAGTTATAAGCAAAAGCATGAGCGTTCCTGCTTTGTATACTTCCTAAGTGACAAAAAACATCCCCTACAGTGCACACATTTCTGCATGTGTTAATGCACTCTCACTGTTTATACACTGAATTTTACATTTTGAGACACATATACATATAGTGTAGGAAATGTGCCCTGAACACAATGTATGGTATATTCTATGCTAAAATCTGTTAGTATGTAGATATTGTGCACTAAAATGTGTGGAAAAATTTAGGTTGATGTCATGTAGCAGATATGTGTGCATGTAACTTGAGGAGGGGTGCTATTTTGTATTCATAGTTAACCTCATAACTTTATTTATGAATATACATTTTTATGTGTGTTTCATTTATGTACATACACTAATCAGCCATTATATAAAATTAATCTGCCTCACATTGTGTAGATCCCCCTTGTGCCGCCATTACTGATCAGATTTGTTAAGGCATGGACTCCACAGTCCAAGTTCTGCAAACTGTGAAGTGGAGCCTCCATGGATAGGTATAATTTGCCCAGCAAATATCACAGATGCTCGATTGAAATGAGCTCTAGAGAAGGCCAAGTCAACATGCTTAACTCTTTCATCTACTTCAGATCCTGAACAATATTTTCAGTGTGGCAGGGAATATTATTCTGCTGAAAGAGGCCATTGCTATTATTGAATACTTTTGCCATGAAGAAGTGCACCAAGCAGAACACTGTCCAGAGCATCACTCTTTCACTTGATTAAGATCTGGTGATTGGCTTGGCCAGTCAAAATCTTTCCACTGTTTCCCATTGAAAAAGTCCTTTGATAACTTGGCAGTGTATTTTTGATCATGGTTTTGCTGCATGATAGAGTATGCAATGATTAGTCAGGATGCATTTCTCTGTAAACTGTAAAGTCATTATGTTGAATATTTTTTGGATCATCACCATATCCTTTCCGCAAATCAGCAAATTTTTGTGGTGTATCTTTCCAGTTATTGTTCTTCCTAACTGCTGATGAGTGGTTTGCCTCTGGTGGTATGGACTCTGATACCTTATCCCTGTCCTGTGGAGGGTTTCCATGGTTTTTTAGGCACTTTTCTTTACCACTCTCACAATTTGCCTGACAGCGGTGGTCTAGTGGTTAGGGATTTGCCTCAAATCGGAAGATTGTGGGTTCGATTCCCTCACCAGTAGGTTGAACTGAGGTACCCTTGAGCAAAGTGCCGTCCCCGTTACTGCTCCCCGGGCACTTTCAATAACTGCCTCCTGCTGCACGTGTGTGTATGAGTGAAACGCAGAGGTTGAATTTCGTTGTGTTGTGCTGTGCTGAGTTTCACAATGACAAGGGTTGTCACTTTCATCAGCTGTTATTGTTTTCCTAAACCAACTGGTTTGATGCCTGTTACTCAGTATAGCTGCAGTTTCCTTCTTTTTCAAGACTTAAGCCAAGGTACACTGGTTAAGCCGAGTGTTTTTGAAATGCCCATAATGGATATCCCCTCTTTTCTTGCATGCTTTTCCTCATGCACATCTCCCTGGTCAACTCTGTGAGCATTATCATGCACCAGGATGAACCCACTGCAACAGTGAAGGGTCTAAGGATTTCATCCTGATACCTAATGGCAGTCAGGATGCCATTGTTTATCCTGAACAGGTCCGTGCGTCCCTCCATGGATATGCCTCCCCAGACCAACACTGACTGACCACCAAACAAATCATGTTGTACAATGTTGCAGGCAGCATAACGTTCATCGCAGCTTCTCCAGACCCTTTCAAGTCTGTCACATGAGCTCAGAGTGAACCTGCTCTCATCTGCGAAGGTCACGTTGTAGGGTTCTGGCAGTACTCATCCTGTTCCTCTTTGCACAAAGGAGCAGATACCGGTCCTGCTGATGTGTTAAGGACCTCAGACGGCCCTGTCCTGCTCTCCTAGAGTAACTGTCTCCTAGAATCTCCTCCATGCTCTTGAGACTGTGCTGGGAGACACAGCAAACCTTCTGGCAATGGCACGTGTTGATGTGCCATCCTGGTGGAGTTGGACTGCCTGTGCAACCTCTGTAGGGTTCAGGTATCACCTCATACTACCTGTAGAAACACTGACCTGAGTCAAATGCAAAACTACTGAAAAAGCAGTCAAAAAAAGATGAGTGTGGCCTCCACCTGCAAATCCATTCGTTTTTAGTGCACCTGTTGTTAATTTCATCAACTCCAAAACAGCTGACACTGATTAACAACCCCCTCTGCTGCTTAACTTACCAGATCAATATCCCAGAAGTTCAACTGACTCGATACTATACTCTGATTAACAAGTGTTCCTTTAATTTTTTTGAGCAGTGTATATATATATACTTTAGTGATTTCATATCACATGAGATGATGATAAGTTAACCAATGTATTACAATGTTGCTTGTTACCACTGCTACGAAGGAACATAAGCTCTCAGAATGCATAGCAAAACACAATAACATAACATGACAGAGAGTATTCTTTTGCATTTTAAAAATATGTATAGATTGTAAATAAACATAAATATAATAAAGAGTTGTCATGGTGATAGTAATGTTGTTATACAGGAAAGCGTACAGGAAAATGGTGCTAACCATTACTTTATACTAAAAATATTTTGAGCAAATTCAGAGGTTTCCAATATTATCCCTAAAGTATTGACAAAGCGAATAAGCAAGTGGAACTTCTTGCTTGAGATGAAATCCTGCCACCACCCTGACCTTTTGCAGAGAATAGCAAACAAAGGTGTATCCTCTTTGCCTCCAACTGCCTCCAGTGAGTAAATATACAACAGTAGGCCGTGGTTGCCTGGTAACTATACATATATAAAGATTACTCCATGAACATCACAGGGGCTTTAAAAGCTTGCCATATTATCACAGAATCTGTGCACAAGCATATATATGAGTTTATTTTGGCTTATAAAAGACTTAGCTAATCAGATTTTAGAACCAGAACTATGCACTTTTAAAGGAGCTTAAAAATTCTTGGCACAAAGTTTTTTCAGCACTTGAATATACAAAGTAACATAATTTTCACACACTTTCAAGCTTTAATTCCCTGTGCTTGCTGAGTGTATGCAAAGGGCAGGATTATGGCTTTTAACTTTTACTGGGAATGAAAAGGCATACAGATTTTATGATGAATGACAAACAAACAAGCAAACAAATAAATATATAAAAGCATTTTTTTTCTCAAATGCAAAGCACTAAGTAGCATATCATCAGCAGGCTGACAGGCTACAAAGATGCAGTGTGTGATGTTACAAATCAGTGAAATTGAATCCCGGGCTTGGTGTCCCCACTGCTCTGCACACTTAAGTGTTTTTCTTGTTCTAACAATCCTGATTCAGCTAATCAGCTAATTATCAAGCCCTTTGTGAGTTGAATCAGATGTGTAAGAGCAGGGAAAGCACAAAAATGTGCAGTGCAGCGGAGGCCCAAGACTGGGAATTAATTTCATTGGTGTAAAGGTGTGACAAATAGGAAGAACAGAGGCAAATGATTAAATGAAATACTATTCTTTCAAGGCCAAAAGTATGAATGACCAAGAGCATTGTGTAGCAGCTTAATCAAGACAACAGATTACGATACACTAAATAATAAAATGACATGTGACTGGGAAAGAAAGATTTACAACAACTAGATAGAAGTCCAACAGCTGGGCAGATGATTCAGAAATGATTTAAGCTTGGACATCTTAACATCTAAATCATTTTCAAACCTGAGGAAACTGGAAAAACTAAGCCTAAAATGAAATGAATAGTAATAATAGGCCTGGGATACCTAAGAATGGGCAACCAACAGTGTCTGTTTAGAGGCTTTGTCAAGTAAGCTTTGATGCCAAACTGATTAAAATCGGTAGGTATGCTACATCAGTGGCTATGCTAGAAAGTGCCAGGCATCAGCTTGCTGCTTGCTGCTTTGCATCATTTTATGCCCAAACAACACTTATAAATTCATTAGGTGGGTAATAAAAATGATAAAATGGGATAAACCTTGTTTGAGGCTTTTTTGGTCAGGCTGCAAGTTAGAAAGTGTTTGTAACGTCTGATCTAAAGCAAAGCAAAGCTCTGCGTATGCATTTTCTGTTCCTTTAAATAGCATAGCACCTCCCCCAACAGAACACCAGATGCCCATTAGCCTGTAGGTGCCAAAGCCCACGAGACCATTGGCTCAACCCCTTAACAAACAAATACATTTGCCACTAAATAACCACCAAATAAAGATGCAGTGACTACTACCTATGAACTAATACATCTTCCAGCATCATTCACTTAAAAACTTTAGAGATAGAGGAACAACACTGTATGATGAAGTTTCCATTTAGAGCCCTCCCATCACAGCAACACAAATGACAGATTGTCGCAGTCATCTGATTGCTGTCTAAAGAGAACCATGTATTTTTCGACAACATTTGAGCACAGCAGCTTCCTTTTACCATGTGTGAAATTTTCATGATGAAGAAAGCCATAGAAATGCTCCAACATTTCTGCTTATTAAAGGATAAACAGTAAAGGTACCATCATGGAGAACTTTTTCTTGAAACTCTGTGTTCTTTCGTTTCTTTGAACATTTGAAAACCCCAGGTGTCTTCTGCATTGTGGGAATTTCTGCCGTCCTGTTAACATAGTTTAAAATTATTATGTTTTTCTTCTAATGTTTTTTAGCTTTAGAAATAGCAACAAGATAGAAAAACAAAACAATGTCTTCTTGGCTTTGACCTCTCCACAAATCACAGAAGAAACATTTTGTCGTTTTCTCTCAAAAAGCAGCTGATGCAGATATGCCTCCTCCTGTTTTAAAGGAATGTTCATAAGCAAAGAACAGACTGCCTGGCAATCTGTCAGTTCACGCGACTCATTTTGAGTCATGACATAGATCTGTCCGCCCCACTGTACTTCTTTCTGTCTCTCCATGGATTGGACATAATGCTCAAAATGGTGCCTGCTTAAATCCATAGAAAACAGCTGCAGAAGTGGGCCACGATGGCCAGTGGGGCACTGACAGAGCGCAGGATGCAGGATCTTTAACCCCACCATTAATCAGAAATGCACGAGTCATTACTCAGGATCTGCTACGGCCATGAATCAAAGTTCGAAAGGCTGCTGTGCATTAAGTACCCATTTGCTGCAACGGAGGAATAGAGGATCAGAATTTCAAAGACAAACAAAGATGAACATCTGGAGGTACTACTAAGATGCATATATTCAAGTTAAAAGTTTGGGATCACTATTCATTAATATTTAGGACCACTTTCTATGCTGTATTCACAGCTTGTTTTCTATTTTTATTCATTTACACAAAATTATTTCTGATCTCCAAAATGTAGTATAATATAAGACAGCCTGAGTAAATACAATGTACAGTTTTCAAATTATCCTGTGATTTCTTAGTCACCCAATCAGCCAATGAAAATTATTTAATTGATAAAGAGTTAAATTAGATTAGCTGTGCCCAAGAGTGATTGGTGCCAGCCCTGTTAAATGTAGACATTATTTAAATGCAGCTATTCTAAAGTATCACAACACACAGCACACACACACAACACACTATTCTTAAAAAAGAAAAAAAATCCACAAGGCTTAGAAAAGAAAAAATATGGAAACATACCCATTGTAAAAGGGTTAAAAATCAACCAAAATCTGGGACTCAGACAAACCACCATAAGAACATTGGATCCAAATGTTCAACATTGGATCCATTGAGAAAACAGAACAGTGTTAAACCTGCCTGTGATTGGCTGGCTTAGCAAAAGTACCCACAGAAAAGAGTAGCTCATAGGAAATATAAAATGAAATGCATACTAGAGTGGCAAGGCAAAAGGAAAGTTTTGGGATCATAAAAGCTTGTCTAATTTTTTACCTTTTGGGCTAATATATGGATTGCTGATTCATAAGTGTTTGGAATACATGGGTCTTGTTACATCTGATAAAAAGCTAATACAGCTTTCCACAATGAGAACATCATGCCAGCAGTCAAATCAATGGTGGAAGTGGGATGGTGTGGGGATGCTTTGCTGCTTCAGGGCCTGGTTAACTTGCCATAATAGAGGGAAAGATGAAATCAGCTCTCTACCAGAAAGTACTTAAGGAGAATACCTGGTCATCAATCCATGACTAGAAGCTCAAGCACAGTTCATATATGTAGCAGCAAAATGATCATAAGTATAAGTTAATGAACAGCTGAAAGTTCTGACCTGTAGCCCATTGAGATGTTGTGGCCAGACCTGAAAAGGGCAATTCATAATCAAAATACATGTCCCTGAATGGTTTGTGGCTTGGTATCAAAACTATAGTTCGATAATATATATTGCATATGGTTTTAGTGAATGAAATATCAAGATTATGAATTTAACAAAATGTACAATTTTTTTAGAAGCTTTCTAAATATTAGTGTCCTGTTATGTATTGTAATGACAGTTATCTGACAGACAGACAGATGAATCTGGCTCTGTGTCAAAGTGATACCTAGACTTTGGAAATTATCTTCTCAAAGTAACAGCAATTGCAAAATCTGCCATTTAATCAACACCCCTGTCATTTCAGGGTTCAACATTATTAAAGTGGCAGTGGCTAACACAACCATGAGCTGCCATCGTTGATGAAAAACAAGAAAATTAAAATGACACCAGGTCAAGGCTTATCTGCGAGGTATACAAGGTGCATGGAGTTTGCAGATAAATGAGGGTTGGGGTGCAAACCAGTGACGGAATTCTGAGCCATTTAACAGATCATGTTTATTTAGTCCATTTTAGAAGGCTATAGCAACAAAAGGGCCATAAAATGATGCTGTAGCTCAGTATTACTCCAAGTAGCTGGCCAGGGACAGGCAGGAAACAGGTAATTGATGAAGCTGTAGACATGTCTAGTGTTGGCGTATTTGTCAAAGAGACAGCAGTATGGCTCGGCTGTATTAAATTGGCATCTTGTGTCCTGTTTGCTTTTCACTGGCTGCAGTTCATCATTACAGAGGTTCACTAAAAAAAGCACAACCATGGTATTTAACCTCTTCAGCTGTGTGGGCTCAAACTTCAGCTTCTCGCTCATAATTGGGTGGCAACCTGCAGGAAACCACTGCATATCACTGATGTCAATCGATGCCAAATTGCAAAAAAGAAATTATTTTTTTGGAATATATGTATTACTTCATGAAAGGTTGATTTTAATATTAAATATTTTTAAAACGGTGAGTCAACAAGCAAAGCAGCAAAGCATGTTAACGTCCAAGTTACAAACCCATTTCTATAACAAAAAAAAGAAGACTGACAGCTATCAAGAAAATGTCACGGTGTGGTGTTGAGGGCTGGACGCCAACGCAGAGCCGAGAGCTTTGTACTGGACTTTATTGACTGATAACGTGCACAGAACTCAAAGCTAAACAGAACAAACGTAAAAAGTGTAAAACATAACAAATAATCTCACAGTGCGCACACAGAATGACCAGCGTCCTGCTCTGATTCATTGGGGCTTATAACGCCAGCCCCGATGAGGCACACCTGGCACCCAATCCCAGGTGTGCGCAATCAGAGCAGGGCGCCCTCTACTGGCGCCGGATCGTTACAGAAAATTATCTCAGGATGAACAAGACATTAAACGAGTTAGCTGTGGTCTTTTATCAACCAGTTCAAAAAACAAACCTGAACTTGTGACTAACCAGCTGGGGTAGAAGACAATATCAAATTCAAAGATTATTTAAAACTTCAAACGTTTAAAAAAAAGAAGGGCGTGGATGAGTGCTTAGGGTCTAGGCCTCAGGATCAGAAGGTGTTCATATCCCAGACCAGTAGGTTGCCCTGAGTTGCCCTTGAGCAAGGTACTGTTCCCATCACTGCTCTCTGGGCGCTGTCAAAAGCTGTCCCCTGCTGCACGAGTGTGTGTGGAAACATGGCAGTATTTCTTCTCCTCCATTCATAAAAGAAACTTTTACTTTAGACATGATGCAGACCAGGTATTCTTTTCTGGACAGTGGCTCTGACATGGTAGAGGTATTTTAGTGTATGTCGTTCTGCTACTTGAGGGATGAGGAAGAGAACGGCTTGTTATGCAACAAGTGGGCTACAGTTCAAGCCTGCAAGCATGACGGTCTGCTAAAATGCACCCAGTTACAAACTGGCTACTGGAACTTGGAGAACTCCAATTTCCGACGCGAGAGGGCACGATCAGTACTTACCATGCTTGTTGATATTACAGTATGAAGGCAGACGCTTGCAGGTTCGACTGAAGCCCACATTCTACTCCAGAGGGCTAACTATGTCAGCCTCTGCTCTGCTCACTGTGTGGCCCTGGCATTAATGCCGCTTTGCTAATTGCACTCACCCCGGTACATCCGCTCTCTCACTGACTCACCAGCTGCCAGTGGGGGAAAAGCTGTCAGGACCCCTTTCTTCTTTCTGTCTCGCTCTTGCTCTCCTTCTTCTACCTCTATCCTGTGCTTCACATGGCCTTGGCAAAGGCTACAGCAACGCTTCCTTCATCCTCTGGCAAAGATTAATTAGTGAAAATGTTCAAAGGTGAAACTTCCCTTTTGGAGTCTAAAGTAAGAGCCTTTTGATTGCGGGATGAGGAAAGAGTAATGGCAGTGGAGCACCTGGTGGTTTTAAAGGAGATTGAGCTATACTGCCACCCCTGCATTACAGACAAATGTTCTCTGGGAAGTTTCGGTCTTTGAGTAGCCCACCCTCTGTTTTCCTCACTGCTTTAAATGAGCGGATTGATGAGAATTAGGAGAGATCAGTGCCATTAGAAGCGCTAATCCAGACCTAAGCGGACACAAACCAAACAAAAGCTGGCACAGAGAGTACATCGCCCCCCCTGTGTAGTGCGGGGAGTAGGAATAGTATTTTTTATCCGCCCAGCATATTGAATGTGTGTGTGTGGGAGAGTAAGAGAGCTGTTAGAGAAAAAAAAAACTGATTTTGTATGTGTGAGTGTGTCTTTGAGCATCAGTAAAGAAGCAGGGTTAGCTCTTTTCCTCTTATCTAAACTTCCATGGACAATATTTGTTTTCATGGAATAAAACAGATGGAAGATGAGAAAAGAAAAGAGCTTGAATGAGGAGAATGAAGCAGGGGGGCAAAGCGAGAGACAGGCAGAGAGAGGGAGCGAGAGACAGGCAAAGAGAAAGAAAGAAAAAGAAAGGCTGACAGCTGCTTTGCCCGCAGCCATGCAGAACGGCTGGTGAGTTGAGGAAGCTGCGAGTTCGACTGGGGGTTTGACAGACAGAAGCGCAGGCACAGTCAGTGCGAGGCAGAGAAAACTTTTTCTACGATGTTTTTCTACCATGTCAAAAATGCTGTCTGGCCAGCCTCAAGTTATTAGCCTTAATTAGTAGCAACACAATACAGGCTAGACGTTTATAAATATATATGTAACAAAATAATTATCATTTTGTTGGTATGTTGTTATTATTATCATACACTATCTATTTAAAAGAATTATATATACATGTAAATGTGGACTCTCTTAAATGTGGACAGCAGCTCTGTCCAGATGTACCTGACTTGCACATTCAGATGCTCCTGAAGGCTTGGGCAACTCAATAAGGTTTTTTTTTTTTAAACATTACAGCAGAGGGCTGTTAAAAACAAGCACAGAGCCGTTTCTGATATATACAAAAGTAAATCACTAACCAGTTGTAATTTTTTTTTAGAATTTCTCTACAACTATACATCATCAGTTCTCGTTCAGATGGTGAATAAGTGTGAGTCAGCCAATCTGTGAGTTGAGTTATCAAACTAGATGGCAAACACCTGTTTAAAAGTATGAACACTTTACTAAAGTAATAAAACTACACAAAATGTGGTGTTTTGTTGTCATTTCATGGACGTATGTGATGGATAACTTGTTTGGCAAGTGTTTGGTGTGATTTCCTGGGAAATGTTTTTCTACTGAGTAAAGCTGTGCTTCCACTGTAAAAAGCCCAATTACATAACCAACCTTTTTATTGAATTTCTTTAAATCTGAGACTGGAGTATACTTTCAGATAGCTCAGAAATAATAATAATAATAATAATAATAATAATAATAATAAAAATGACAACAACAACAGCAACAACAATATGTTTAAATGGCTGTTGTTGTTATCATCATTGTTTACAACAATACTACTACTACTAATAATAGTAATAATAATAATAATAATAATAATAATAACAACAAATAATAATAATAATAAACAATGATGATAACAACAACAACAGCCATTTAAAAAAATGTCATTATTCTTTTCACCTTTTCCCCCTGATTATGGTCATGGATAATAATAACAAACAAATAATACATTAGTAAAGAAATAAATACATAAACAAGAATGCCAACATCATTAAACAATTCAAAGAAGTATTTTATTAGTGTGCATGTCTCCAACCAGTACATTTTTCCATCCATTTTCTGCTGCTTGTCCCAAACGGGGTCGCGGGGGAGTGCTGGTGTCCAGCCCAGCGCACACAGGCGAGGACGGGGGACGCACCCTGGACAGGTCGCCAGCCCATCGCAGGGAGGAGCGGGAAGGGGACGGCACCTTGCTCAAGGGTACCTCAGGGCAACCTATTGGGAAAGGGTTCGAACCCCCGATCCTCCGATCACGTGGCCGACGCCCTAACCACTAGGCCACCGCTGCCCCCCAACCAGTACATTTCATGACCATTCTTTTAGAAACAGATTAATAAGGAAGTGCATTTTCCCCAACTTTTTAACAACCATCTCATGTGCAATACAGAGCTTTCTAATTTAAATTCACTGTGCCTTTTCAGACAATTCAACTTTTAATCTAAGACTAGCTGTTAACTTAGAGTGTGTACCTTCACACAAATACAGAAGCAATCCTTTTTTTCCCCTGTGAGGCCTAACATTGTGATTATGTGAGAGCTGCTATGGATCTGTATCCCTGTATCCACCAAACCATGCTTTGAATGATTCATAGCTCACGGGTAAGCCACAGGAAGCACCTCAACATGAGGGAACTTCCTGCAAAGGCCCACCTTTCTCAAATGAAAAGGGAGGGGGGAGAGGTGGGTGGTTGCTGTTGGAGAAATCAATAGCTAAAGTATTCTCACCCTGTTAGTTAAAGACAAAGTGTGTTTGGAAAAGCAAGTATCAATATAAGGAACACCTTTTATTACTGCATGGCAGAGACCCACACAAAACATCATTTAATAGAAAAATATTGCAACACATTCTTATATGTCTTATAACTGGCGTACGTCAACAACACCTCGCATTATATTGTCTTTACATAGAGGGCTTTTAAACATTAGACTTGCTTGTTTCAAGCTTATTTATAATTCAGATGTAATCCAGCAGTGTATTGTATTTCAGTTTCAAATTTATATCAATGCCTTAAATAAATTTAATTGCATTTCCTTTCTCTGTTCTTCCTATAGTAAATGCCACAATCTGCAGGTTTCTTCTTAATATAGTTCTTAACATCCAACCACGTATTTCAAAGCTTCTGCCATGGATAAGTGTAGGTCAGAGGTATACCTTTATGTAGGTCACACCATAGCAAGTAGACACTGATCTACAGAAGAACTGAGATAAAGTAATTACATCGTGTCTGATGAAGAGCGTCCAAAAGCAATAGCACACACAAAGCCTTCATTTAAAATATAAAGGCCTGCGGTCACAACACTTAGAATATCACACATAAGTGAGAGAATAATATTAAGAAACCGAAACCATTGAGGTTTTGGCTAAAGCAAAGCTCTGCCTCACTAAATGGTGACAAAGGTCTGCTGCATGAAGCTATGTGTCAGTTGACATCCAATAAAACCTCTAGTTATTTACATTACATGAATTATGTAATTGTGATGCAATCAGTTGTTTTTAGGTTTAATTTAATTGGCTATGCATCCACAATTGTGACAATAGGACACTTCATATGTATTTCCTTCATCTGCAGCTTAGTGTTGCAGTTTTATCCAAGCACTGAAGGTCTTTAGAAGTGGAGTTACCATTTTGCTATACTATAAATTATATAGTTAATAGTTATGTAATTACATGTTTAATCACTTAGTTGCATATTTCATTACTTTTACATTCAATTTCAATTCAGTTTTGAAAGCTCTGAGACTGCATTTCCAATTTTCCATTTATCTCTTAAGCATTGATAAAACATGGCAGAAAAGCTTTTGTTTGGAATCTGCACTTTTGGCAGAATTTCTCGCTTGTTTTAATGAGCGACGAGTGAGAAACAATTCATGTTGAACTACGCTGTGCTTTAATCATCCATGACTTCCGAGTGTCATGACTAGGTGAGCATAAATGAATACTGTGAAAGTTAAGTGCTAATACCAAGAATTTATCAGTGCATGTGGGATTATTTCAGATGACACGTGTCTCCCATTATCATGCTTACAAATGTCACTTTAAATCAAATACAGAGCCCTTGCTGTCATAACTGTAGGACATTCAGGCTCAGCTGGCATCTCTGACTACATGCCTCAATCATTCACACCTCATTTCCAACTGTGTTAATGTTATCATTCAAAAATATTCTACTTTAACCTCCAGCCAGAACTGCGTCACAGCTATAACTGACTCTTATAGTTCACCCAAGGTCCTGTCAGGTGCAATATGCCGAACGTCACATGGAGACAACTTAATTAGCCAAGTAGGGACAGTCGGGGGTTTTCTTAGTTTTGCAATCTGTGGAACTCTCACACGTCAGTATTGATTTCCAGACGTCATGTTTGGATTATTTTTAATAATAAAATTATATGCTTCATTTTATGTATTGTATACCAGAGTACTTTTTAAACTAAAAATTCTGCTAAGAGTTTTTGGAGCTGTCATAGAGCAAACCCTTTGGTTTGAATGACCTGTAAATGAGATGTGTGTGGGTGAAGAACCATGTAAAGAACCAATGTAACCAATGTAAATGGTCTTGACATAATGTTAAGCTTTTACATCAACAGACATTTCTCCTTGAAACATATGTCTACCTCAAGAACCCCAAAGGAACCTTTAAGATAACAATATGGCAACAATCTGAATTTCTCCGTTTTGCTGCAAAAACAATTGAAAATCTGAACAGTGGTGCACATTAAGCAGGTGCATTGCATGCATATAACTACTGTTGTCTAAAACAGCCTGCTGGACCAGCGTGCACACCTCTGTTTTAGGTCTATTTTTTTCCTTACACTTTAACAATACCAGATATGTTTAGATATATTTTAGATATATTTTAGCCACCAAGGCAAAACAATGTTCCTGGGATCCTTTTTATAATTACGTATGTCTTTTGATATTTTTGGGCTTCTTATATTTCATTTGTATGGTATTTCACATATATTGTCTTTGCTGTAAATTAGTGACCGATCACTGCCTAAGACAATAGCATTTCATTTGGTAGTATTTGTGTTTTTACGAGTACGAGTATGTTTTAAGATTTTCCACCATGCTTAGTGAAAGTGAAAGTGACTATTCTTGTCATTGCCAGGTCACAGCACAGCACACAGTGAATCACAACCAAAAATTGTACATTTAACCCATGCAGCAGTGGGCAGCTATGAAAGCACCCGGGGAGCAGTGGTGGGGACGGTACCTTGCTCAAGCGTACCTCAGGGCAACCTACTGGTAAGGGGTTTGAACCCACAATCTTCCAATTGTGTGGCCAAATCCCTAACCACTAGGCCACTGCTGCCCCTAATATATAGACAGATAGCTATACACATATACAAACCATATATCCCCCTACACACACATGCATGCACAGACACACACACACACACACACACCCATACACACACATACATACACATGCAAACACATAAACAAATTCTCCCTTATTCAAAAAAAGTGTGTGTTTGAGATATTTGAATGTACACATATTGGGAAGAGTAACTGACAGAAGGCACAGTACACACAGCTGTCCAGATGGTACTAAACATGAGTTATAACTAAAGAAATGACTGAAGAATTACTGTATTGTACATGAATTAATATGACCCCTGCACAGGTAACTCTTTTTACTCTCTCCAAACGTTTTATGAGAATGACATTTTTCTACCTGTGCTATAAATCAAACAAAAAGGCTAAACAATGATCTAAAAAGTAGTCCTATCTATATGAAATCAAGACTGTTACCATTGTCACTTCAACCAAGACAGCCCTATAACAATAACCACCTGAACCATCTATATGAGATCAGCATGACCTCAATGTGCTTGAACGGTCAGTAGATTACAGGTCTTTGGTAGTATTCAAGAGGTGTTCCCTCCATCCCCTGCAACTCCAGAACACAATAAAAGTGCTATCATAAAACTCCTTATATATGTGTTCCTGAGAGACCGATGGCTGCTTGAAACTGGGCAACTGGAAGGTATCAAAAGATTCCTGAACACAGGGTCTTTCTCAACATAAAATAGTATTTCGGAAACGTCATTAATACTTAACGACCTGCTCCGTAGCCTCATAAAATCTTTGCCTGCCTCCCCTCTGGGGAGATTTTTAATTGGATTACACCCCCCCTTCTTCAGCCTTTTTTTCACTTCAGATCCGTCCTTATTATCTCTCATTTGATCTGACATTCCAGTGCCATGCACAGGTCATTTAAAATAAGTACTGCTGGTTTTCTACCTACCTATATATATATATAAATATATACAGTACTGTGCAAAAGTTTTAGGCAGGTGTGAAAAAATGCTGTAAACAAAGAATGCTTTCAGAAATATAAACAATGATTGTTTATTTTTTATCAATTTACAAAATGCAAAGTGAGCGAACAAAAGAAAAATCTAAATCAAATCAATATTTGGTGTTACTACCTTTTGCCTTCAAACCAGCATCAGTTCTTCTGGCCCCCACAGAGCCCTGATCTCAACATCATCCAGTGTGTCTGGATTACATGAAGAGACAGAAGGATGTGAGGAAGCCTACATCCACAGAAGATCTGTGGTTAGTTCTCCAAGATGTTTGGAACAACCTACCAGCCGAGTTCCTTCAAAACCCGTGTGCAAGTGTACCTAGAAGAATTGATGCTGTTTTGAAGGCAAAGGGTGGTCACACCAAATATTGATTTGATTTCAATTTCTCTTTTGTTCATTCACTGCATTTTGTTGATTGATGAAAATAAATGATTAACGCTTCCATTTCTGAAAACATTTTTTGTTTAAAGTATTTTTTCCACACCTGCCTAAAACTTTTGCACAGTACTGTATACATTGTTGTAATGAAGTCTGAATATATGGAATGGAAGTCTGAAAATGTGAAATTAAGTCTCTTTCCACACTGATGATGTGTAGTTGTTTTGTTTGTTTTTTTAAGAACCAAACTGAATTCCATTTTAAGTGGACCAAAGAGTAAAAAAAAAAAAAAAGGAAAAAGGAAAAGAGTTTCTAGCTTAACAAAAGCACTCAGTTCTCATTCTGGTGCAGTTCGCCTTGTATGCGATTTGGGCAAAAAGTGATCTGTTCTTTATGTTCTCGCGCGCAAAGTGAACAAACTACCGGCCTTGTTATCACTACCTGCAGCCATGCTTCTGTTCATTTGTTTTTCCGAATGTCCAGTGTAATAGGATGTGATTCATCGCCAAAGGCGAAGTGAAACCGAAAGCTAAAGAGTATCTGCAAAAGAGAGCTCAGGTTGGTTTGGGGGAAAAAATTTAGTGTTCATGTCTACACAAAACATGCTGACTAGTCTATAAGTTTGGTTTGGGGGGTTTAAATGGACCAAGTGAGAACATGGAGCTGGTGTCTTGATGCTGTTCATTTCATATATTTAGTATATTCAGCTATTCAGCCTAGTACATTCAGTATATAGATAGTCAGGCATTTTATATATATATATATATATATATATATATATATATATATATATATATATATATATAATGAAATATATGAGGGCTTCTTGTACATCTAACTATGAATCTTTCTTTGAAGTTAAAGTGGTATAATCCTCTGCACTTATTTTAACAAGCTGTTTTTGTTGTGTATTTAAGACTGATATATGTAAATTATCTCTGAATGTGGAACAAGCTTTTAAGTCTAGACTGAAATCCTCCAAGACATCAGACTAAATCAACTTCAAAGTAGCGACTCCTGTTCAGACAGAGGACTAGTTTCCTAGAAACCTTAAAAACATTAAACAACAAAGAAAACTAATTGTAAAAATCGTATTTTTTTATTTGTATATTTATTTCTTTCTGTGTTCATGTATTCATTTTTCATGTATTTTTTATTCTGGTGACTGTGCGATAGACTCATCCTATATAAATCAACAGAGAGTTTTATGCAAATGTTTGAACACCCTAGTCCAATTACATGTTTTGTTGATCTGTAATGAAAATACAAACACAAATCTACAGGAAAGATCATGAACTGAGGCATCTGCAAATTTTATTGCACAATTTTAAATGTTTGGGCTAAACATATTAGATAACATTAAACATGATATATCTTATGCATGCATTTTATGCTTTTTTGTTTTTCCTCCTAACATTTTATATAGCTTATCCAGATATCCAGTGCGGTTAAATATATTAGTTAGTATAAGTTATTATATATTATTATTAAATTTACATCTGTTACTTGTTTATTTATAATTTCTTTATTTATAATTTATTTATAACTTATTTATTACTGTTTACTATATATATGGTCGCCTTCCCTAATCTTCATGTAAATGTGTATATATATATATATATATATATATATATATATAGATAGATAGATAGATAGATTATTTATTACTTATAGCTCTTGCTCTTGTACTCGTTCCTCGTTCTTTATATTTTTTCTATATTTTTCTTATTTTTCTGTACAACTATCTTTCTATTTTCATTTTCTGTCATCTTTATAAGAGCCCTGTAACGCCCAAATTTCCCATTCGTGGGATAATAAAAGATCACTCTACTCTACTCTACTCTACTAATACTTGGCTACGGACCTCTGGATTAAGAGGTCCCCGGTTCGAATCCCAGCACTAACACTGCTGGGTCCCTGAGCAAGACCCTTAACCCTGAGTGTCTCCAGGGGGACTGTCCCTGTAGTTAGGACATGGAAGTCGCTCTGGATAAAGAGTGTCTGCTAAATGCTGTAAATGTAAATGTATTTGATGCTGAATCCTAAGGGGCATTGTTGTTATTTCACAATTGATTTGGGTTTCTAAAAACCAACAGAACATGTAATTTGACCAAGACCGCTCTTAACTTTACTGTTCCTGAGCAGTGTGGATAGGCAGGCTAACATGCTGGAGGGGGAATAAAATATTAGGTGTGTCCCAGTTTAGGGGCTGGTTTTGAATGCAGATTACATCACAGAGCTGCAGCTAGACCTTCCAATTTCGAAGGCTCGTTTAAATGCGGCCGAGAAATGCAGCTTTCGTTTCCATGGAAATGGAGAATCCAGGAGGTTCCCAGCCTACCACATCCTAACAGTCATTGTGTGGTGGTGACATTTTTATTTATTCAG
The DNA here is from genome assembly GCA_017165825.1 of Hepsetus odoe. Lineage (NCBI taxonomy): Eukaryota > Metazoa > Chordata > Actinopteri > Characiformes > Hepsetidae > Hepsetus > Hepsetus odoe. Next base: position 11,941,917 of record CM029390.1, on the reverse strand, counting down.
TTAAAAAATGTAAATCAAATATAACAACAATCTGTCTCTTTTTTTCAGTTAGTAGCTGTAGTTTGTTATTAATATTTGCGGCACTAGCTGCAGCTTGCGTGGTTCAACCTTTGCAGTCCCTGAAGGCCACGCCTACATAAACTGCATCCCTTGAAGGATGCAGGCCCTGAATTGGGACACACCTTGCACCTGTAAATGTGTTTAAGGTCATGACATCACAACCTTAGGGAATTTCACAGTTTTTGCAATTCAGCTTCATATACATATGGGCAGACTAAACTACATGAGTAACATTTTCATGCACATTGCAAAAAGAAATGAATCTTTATTTTTTCCATCATATGTGCTTTTATAATGTGGCTTTAGTTCAAGGCCAGTTTTATCTGCATATCTTGACTCCGATAAGAAGAAATGGAGGAGTCACACAGGTGGCATTGTCTGTACCTCCAAATGCACCTTCCTCTGCCATTTGGATTCCGACAGCGAGGGGAAATTGGGCAGACATGATTGGCTTGAACAGCTGCCACTCTAAGCGTCAATCTCCTCTCAGCCCAAGGTGGAGAAGAGATGACTAGGCATGGAAATGACCTTGAAGTTTGGAAAGTTACAAGAAAGCCAGGCTTTCCTCTTTTAGAGCACGCAGATGACTGAAGATATCCTTTTCAGACATACAGCATTAAAACCCATCACATCATAAACTTTATTTACAGAGCACTTGGTTAATATCTGTCATAAACGACAAATCAAATTTCCCCTTGGTTTTTATGCCAGCTTGGAGAGCACTTAACGTTCTGCACTCTGTGCCTTCACCCCTTGCAAAGGTGTGAGCCCTGATGAATTGCTTTGCCATTGAACTTGAAATATGACTGCTGATTTTAGCATTTAGGGATTTTAAAAATAGTCCTGTTGTTAGGCGGACCAGTGTACTGAATTTTTTTTCACCCAGTTATATTGCTAGTTGTTTTAAGCTCAATTGTTTAATATTCATTATGTACTGTTGATGCAATAATATTCCACAAAGCAGTAACATCTGCTAAATATTCATTTTTTCCTTACATCAAGTTTAAAAAAAATTAAATCTTAAGAGAAATTAAGTTTATATAATGGTGGGGGTTTGACATTTTCAATACTTGATTAATACTTGAAGTTATTGGTAGTTTACCGAAAAGTGTGGAAGTTAATAATTGTGCAAACCTTAGCATGATGATCTACTTGCTGTCCACTTTAATGCACTCATTGGTCAGTTTTTGAAATACTATTCAGTTTTTTAAACACCACTTCATATGAAAACCTATGTTGTGATAATGATTCTTTGTTGCAGCCTCTATGGGATTTGCAACGATATGTTTGTTTTTAGCCAACGTTGGTATACATTTCCCAAACTGAGTCTAGTACCACTTTAGTACCACCTGGGGCAGCGGTGGCCTAGTGGTTAGGGAGTTGCCCTGGATCGGAAGATTGTGGGTTTGATTCCCTCACCAGTAGATTGACCTGAGGTACCCTTGAGCAAGGTACCGTCTCCGTCACTGCTCCCTGGGCACTTTCAATAGCTGCCCCTGCTGCACGTGTGTTTATGGGTGAAATGCAGAGATTGAATTTCATTGTGTTGTACTGCGTTTCACAATGACAAGGGTTTTCACTTTCACTAAAGCAGTTATGGTTCAATATCACATAAATTAGTAAACAAAATATCAAAATAAATGATCAGTCAGTCATTTTCTGCCACTTGTCCCAAACGGGGTCGCGGGGGATGCTGGAGTCCAACCCAGCTCACACAGGGCGAAGGACAAGGACACACCCTGGACAGGTCACCAGCCCATCGCAGGGAGGAGCATGACGGGGATGGCACCTTGCTGAAGGGTACCTCAGGGCGACCTATCGGGACGGGGTTTGAACCCCCGAATCATGCGGCCAACGCCCTAACCACTAGGCCACCGCTGCCCCCTAATAAATTATCAATTATACTTCATTGTATCCACCTTAAAAACACATGCAAACCAGAAGTAATGGAATATGATAAATGAATAAGATGGACTTTGGACTTGGGAACACATGACATTTTTAACAGGCATTCAGAAATCTACACTACAGCACAGGTTAAAATACTTACTGTAACTCTCCCAGTAATGCCATCATGCACACTTTATTGGCATTCTTGTAACCCATTCATCATTGCTCACCTTCCCACCACAGGAACACTGTTTATGAGATTTTAATTTTGTTTTCAGAGCAACAAGATAATTGCATTGCAGTGCATATGGCACTTGTGGGAGTGTTTCAGGCACAGAAGTGTTGCTGGGGTTTTATTACACGTCAATAGACAACAAAAAAATATTTAAAAGTTATTTATTTAATAATGTATCTATATTGTGCATGGTAAATGGTTCTTGTTCTTCATGTTTTTAATGACAATATAAGTAGGTGAACTCATAATTTCATAGTGTTATTTAGTGGGTTGTTTGCCATACTATCATGAACATAGTGAGGAAGGCTGCTTGGTGAATTGTGTCTGTGCTTTTTTTTTTTAGTTCAATAAATGCTCGGCAAATTATACAAGTGCTGTCCCACTCCCTTACCTTATCAGTCAAGCTTGAGTGGTTTCCCATCTACAAACGCTGCTTTCTGTGCTTGATTTTATCAGGGCACTGCGATTAATGCTCAAGCAGTCTCGCCATATAGTGATGCATTTTGCCATTGGCTGGTATTGGGTAGTGAACAAGCAAACAAATAAAAGTTAACAGTTGCATTTTACAGTGGACGTAAAATGCTCTATATATCTTTTCCAAGGAAAATAAATCTCTCTGTATTCAAAAGTCAGTGTCCTTCGTTGAATCTCAACACTCAGCTACTTTTAAAGTGCTGTAGCGCTCTGAGCAGCACAGCCCTTTTGTCCTGACACAATTACCCCTGTCAAAACATAGCGGGAGGGGGTGAAAGAAAAGGAGACACAGTTGCGTCAAAACATAGAAGCAAAAGTCTGGCCTCTGTTCAAAGCTCTGACTTCTTGCCTGGCCTCCCTGGAGATGCTGTCTCAGATTTGATTTGTTGCAGAAAGAAAGCACTCATCGTCGTCAGCTCCTTGCCACTTTGTTTTTTGTTTTTTTTCTATTCACTTGCTCCCTCTACCTCTCTCTACTTGGCTGCTAACCTGCTGCATCAATTCTGAGCAGGTTGCCATGCAGCACAAAGCCAAGGAAGTTGCCCACTTTTGTGAAGTCACTAGGGACGTGGGCAATGCAGCACAGATTTGCAGATTGAAAAAGGGTCCGGGCGCGACCGACAAGCCATTATGCATTCCAGAGCATACCACGCTTTCTCAAAAGCATGGCAAATGAACAGCGATTATGGGAGAATCATAGCTATGAAGGGCCTTTTGCAGCTCTCGGTCTTCTTGATACGAATGGTTAGGAATCAGATCAGCATATATGTGGAAGTCTACTTTGACCTTATAAAACTTTTGCAAGGGCATTTGTTCTTATAGTATTTGCATAGGTAGCTTAAGTTCAACACACAAGTAATGTGTAATATAACAAATACTTATAACGATCATACCAAGATTAAACATCTGAAAAACAGGCTGTCTGACAAACGATCATAGCAAAAATGTGAGACTTCATTGTAAGAATTAGAATAAACATTTTTTTTTCTTTATCTCGTCAGACCTTGAAAATATCTTGGCGAATGTATTTCCCAACCTCCATGTAATCTTCTCCAAGTCACTTTTTGCTCTGCACTAAGCCTACATTTTCACAGTACTGTGTAAACTCTCCAACAAGCCTTACCAGAGAAGTGATAAAGAATTTAGACTTGTGGAGAGGCTGTTCTCCTCTACCTCATTGCAATTTCACTTGTCATTCCCTACATGCCACCCCAGATTATTTAGCATGGCTATTATTAATAATTACTTCTCATATCCAACTGCTCAGCACAAAGAGCATTAGTATGCAGAGCCAATTGTGTCGGCTGAATGCATACAGCAATTTTGAGGAGGAAACTTCTTTCTGTATTTTTTGATGATAGTCTGACACTGTTTTGCTTTGTTATGAGGTGTCATACCAGTAAAGGTACTCCGCAGCAAGCAGAAAGGTTAGTTTAATTTAAATTTATGGATGGATATATAGGCACATTGATTTATGTTCCTATGCTTAAACCTGCTTGCCTTGCAGACTCTTCGCAAAGGATGCTTAAAAACCAGGTGGCTGCCTCGGGCTTTCCCATCTGAGTGCCAAAGAGACCGAGAAAGTGTATCTCCCCGAGAGCAGTGGGATTTTCTTGGAGAAGGGAGAGAGATATGCAGGGCTTAGCAGCTGAAGGATGAAGGGCTTTTGTTCTTTATGCGTAGGCAAGGTCACCGTCTCTCAGGGAGGATGCTGGAGCAGGCCCAGCATGGGAGACAGGGTAATGGCAGGCTAGAAGAGGAGAACTGTGAGTGATGGGAGGGTGGAAGGGTTCTTGATGCTCAAGAGAGAGCTGGGTGGGAGTTATTCTGGCTTTGCTCCATTACCACAGCTCCCGGCGCTGTTGTACCCCCCAAAGCACAGCCTTGGAGTAGTCACAGCAGCTTCCCCATAAGATCATACCTTATCTATGCAACTGTGTTCTTCTACTACTTTTTTCTCTTTCCTCCTCATCATTCTTCCAGACTGTTTCGCTATCTAACCTAACATGCACCCTGACCTACTTTGAAACTCATGGCTCTCCGGGCTTCGTGCATTCTCACTGTGCGAGCTCCCCTCGTTCAGCGACTGTTTACGTGCCAAAACTTTTATTTCAAGTGGCAAGAAAATTATTTCTGCTCAGAGAGGATAGATAATGCAATGCTCCAAAAGCTTTTAATCTGACACTCTTTCAAATCCTTTTGTAAAAAAAAAAAAAAAAAAGTAGGACCCCTCCGTGCACTCCATACCTGGCACAAGGCATTCAAATGTTCTGTGGATGCTTTGAGGACACAATTCTCTTTAAAAAGTTTGAAAATTGTAATTTGTACAAGCTAGCACTGCAATCTAGTTGAAACAGCTGTTCCAAGCAGCTTAGCAACTCCAAAGTCCCAATTAGAAAAGAAACCTCTCCTAAATACTTCAAGTGTCAGGTATTATGAATTGGACCACCTACTAGTCAAATCCATCAGTCGGTTTCACTTTAAGACTCAGTGGTTTATTTGTGTTTAGGAATTTTTTCTTCTCAGTAACAGGTAGAAGTTAAGGAAGTGTAGGTGAAAAAGCTGTAACATTTTTGGTCACATTACCACAAATGTTGTTATTCTTGCAAGTTGGTTGTGATATAGAAAAGAAAGAAGATTTCTGGAGTAAGTTAAATGAAGTGATTGAGAATGTACCGAGGGCAGAGAGTGATGATTGCGTGTAATTAAAAATGAGTGTAAACAAAAGAGTAGGAAGTAGAATGGTTAAGATGCAGGGAATAGAGGTGACAAAAGTAAAGGAATTTAATACTTGGGATCAACAGTTCAGAGTAACAGTAAACGTGGAGGAGAGTTGAAGAAGAGAGTGCAGGGTGGAGTGAAAGGAAAGGTTTAAAGGACAGTACTGAGACCAGCTATGCTATACGGGTTGGAGATGGTGGCGCTGACTAAAAGACAGGAGGTGGAGATGGAGGTGGAGATTTTTGTTGTGAGTGATGAAGATGGACAGGATTAGAAGCGAGTATACTAGAGGGACAGCTCAGGCTAGATGTTTAAGCAAGGTTGTGTTGTTTTGGACATGTACAGAGGAGAGACGAGGATTATATTGGGAGGAAGATGCTGAGGATGGAGCTGCCAGGAAAGAGGAAAGAGGAAGACCCAAGAGAAGGTTTATGGATGTGATGAGAGAAGACTTGCAAGTGGTTGGTTTGAAGGAGGAAGATGCAGAGGACCATATGGAATACAGACGGATGATCTGCTCTGGTGACCCTAAAACCAAAATTAGATTAAATTATGATTTTTCGCAAGGTATTTTTTGTAAGAAATAAAAAAAATCTTTGGCTATTGACATCTAATCAGACAGTCAACACAATAACGCAGACTTTTAAAATGTGCACAAACAAATAAGTGCATATCACTGAGGATCAATAATGATATCAGTACATAAACCTGCAAATGTAAGATTAACAGAAGGTACAGCAACAGCAAATCTAGACCTCAAAGTGTTAAAGGTATGACCAGTATGCTTCTGGAGTTGCCCAAGATGTGCGTCAGTCTACGATCTTGCTAGCCAGCTGCTCTTGTGGTCATATTTCCCAGTGAATGCGTGTATTGATTCACGGGAGAGGGAGAGTGGGAGCAATTGGCGGAGCCAGCGACAGAGCCTTCGGCCAGGCTCTGCAAGCTGTGCAATAACACGGATAGACCAGTTTATCAAACGCCCTCCTCATATCATGCCCTGTTTATTACCCCTGCCCGTCCTCATAAAGAGAAAGCCGCTCTCCCTTCCCTCTACTCAGTGACAAGTGACCTCTAGCTCTCAGCAACCACTCAAAGCCATTTTTAACACTCTGCAGTCACAACAGCAGTGGAAGCGTGAATCAATGCAAATGTCTGAAATTGGAAATTGACCAAGATTACTGCATATTGACCATATAATTATTGTAACTGCATATTTTTAACCACAACTGCTGATTGTTCAGATTTATAATAATAAATCTGATAATATACTTATAAATGATTAAATGGCTTATTAAACACACAATAAATTCAATTTAAATTCAAAGTACATCCTGTAACTACACTTTCGGGTCTGCATAATAAACTGTTATGATTCTTTTGGAATGGAAATTTATGTCTTGCTTTTGCTGTTGTCTGTAATAACTGATGCTTAAAAAAATACGATGTTTTGAGCAAATTGCTAGAAACAAGAAAAACATTACATCAGCTAAAGTAATTAGACACTTCTTTTAATGATTGAATTAAACTACTTTAAGGTGAACCCATTGCTGACACAAGCGTTTAATTGGGCAAAATCAGCATGTTATCGTCATTAAAAAGTTTTGCGATAAGGAATATTCTAAAACTGATGTGCTTCAGCTTAAAGTGACCATGCCAATATTGTTTGTGAAATAATCACCCAAAACAAGTGCCTAAACTCAATAATACTCTCTTGAATCAAATCCTCACAAAGCTGCAAAGGCCCACATAGGACAGTCAAAGTTATTGCTGCAGTAAGTTGAGAACAATCTGAGTATTAATACTTTATATTCCAAACAAAACATATTAAGAGATATATATATAGTGATTGTGCTATGGCTTAATAAGTTCCTAAAGCATAGGACGACAGGTATCTTTTCATCATGTTGTATAGCAGTCAGTTAGTAACACTATTTACCTGTAGCTTCCAATACATGTAGGTTTTGAGTTGATCTAGTGGACTTTATTTTATTTAAGTGATCCCTCCTAAAGTTTTCCAGTCTAGATCCATGGCAAAGCTCTCCCTACATCTCTACAACAAAAATCAATTGCTTTCAAGAAGTCAATTCCACCTCTATTTCAGGATATTTGTTGATAATTGAATGGCCATGGACTATTTCCTCACCAAATTGACTGAGTATTTTCGATCTGGGTAACCACATATAGAGGGATAGTCCATTTTGTGCCTCTGCCACTGAGTAAATGCATTTGTGTTTTGGGAGAAGTGATGGAGATATAAGTCTAGAGAAATATACAGGTGAGGTTTTTCAATACCAGTTCTATTATTTTCCATTTTTTCTCCAACCTGTCATGACATTTTATTTACCTGCCAATCCATTTCAGAAGGAGGAACAGAAAGTTGAATTTGTTGAAAGGAATGGGCAAATACATTCCTGTGTTTTTACTAACCAAAACTCATATCTGTGCAACTCCAAATCAACTGCCATGAAAACAAAAATCAACAAAACAAACAATTAAATCTAACAAGCAATCCAAAAACAAGTAATGGTAAGCTTTTAAATGATCTGCAATCAATCTAAAATCCACTCAGGCAAATCTACCCTCCTCCACAAAAATTAATTGCAGGTATACACTCTCTCCTCCACAGATCAATAGGGTGCCTTTTAAAAATGTATGGCTGCATCAGTCAATACCAGGAAATGAAAAGGACTGCAGTGGTAATCATATGCAGGGAAGGCAGTTGTTCCCTATAATACAGAGATCTGATGCAATGAACATATATAAATATAAATACATGTTTGTTTTCTGTACAGTTTCAATATTCAGTATACATATTGTGTACATAATAAACTTCTGACAAGAGAGGAATGCATTTGTGGTAAGTGAGCATCGGATACACTCCTTAAAAGAAGGATTGTCTGAAAGGGCTCTTTGAAGTGATCTCATAGAATTGCCATTGTTAATTTTTTGAAGCGGTGCCCCCAAGACAGTCCACATTCTGCTGAGTGACAATGCAGTGTGAAAGATCAAAAATGACAGAAACTGAAAATGCATACATATACAACAAAAACAGGGACTGTCTAAGGTCCTAGGGATTGGGTTGAAAGCCTATTTTGTAAAGAAGCTTTCAGGGAATGAGGCATGGTTGTAAACAACCTTTTTAAAGTTTGAAGAGCATTTAAAGAGTTTTTGCATAGAATTACCGAGCTCCTATGTGAGATGTTGAAGTAAAATTCCATAAGATTTCATATTTGAAAGGAATTTGGCTTTAGACATGAAGTAAGTTATTTCTTTTTGGGCCTATGAGCTTATGACATTTTTTATAGCCCAGTGGGTTCAAATCCAGGTCAGGCTCTGCACATTTTAGAGTTTTCTTTGCTCCCATAACACCTGATCCACCTAATTAAGAAGCCTTTGCCTGGGTAAAAAGTGAGTGTGTAAGAGCAGAGATGTACTGGTTGGGGAGGGCGGCGAGGTTTGGGAGGGTAGGGTACTAAGTTTGGGAACTACTGACTAGGCATTGCACTTCCTAAAGTATTTTACACATGTAATTTGTGCCTTTTATTTCAGTTTTATGCTTCATGATTCCATTTTGCTTTTATGTATATTTAGTTTGTAAATGTTTAATGTTGCCTTTGCCTTATGCTATTAAATGTGTATAATTTTTTAAAGTGTTTCTTTTTAATGACTGGTTCTCTATATATTTTAAAGCAGATACGTATAAATCTGAAATAAATAAAGACATATAGCCTTTTGGAACAATGCAAACTATAGTCACCATGCCTGTTGAACTGTTGAGCAGTGACTGAAGCTCCTGCCACCAGTGCATGAACCCTCTTTCAGAGTCACTTAGATCTTGTTGTCTTGTTTCTTTGATGCAAAATGAAGGGCAATGGTCTGCTCAGCATTTATGTACAAAAGTAAAGTCTTAATTTTATTCTGCAAACTTGTTGGGTTTAAGGACCACCAGAGAAGTGTAACAAAGTAAATGGGGCCAACATTGGGCCAACTGGTTTTTAATCTTTATCTATGTTTTTTTTTTTTTTTTTAATCTCGCTGTTTTCAAGCTGCTTTAATGCTATTAAATGTATATAATTTTTCAAATGTTTCTTTTAAATGACTGGTTCTCTATATGTTTAAAAGCAGTCAAGTATAAATTTGAAATAGATAAATTCCCTATTCAGCACAATTTCTTTGGCTATAACAAAGCCTGTCTAAAGACAGATTTCTCTCCTTCTGCTCATTCTTTCCTCCTCTCTCACAACATCTATAAACCTCCTCTTTGGCCTTCCTCTTTTCCTCTTTCTGGCAGCTCCATCTTCAACATCATTCTCCTGATATACTCCTCTTCTCTCCTCTGTACATGTCCACACTAATGCAACCTTGCTTCTCTAACTTTTGTTTCCAACATGTCCAACCTGAGATGTCCCTCTAATATATTCATTTCTAATCCTGTCATTTGTCTCCAACCATTCCAACCTGCCTTAACTCTCGTCTTCACCTCTGTTCCACACTCCCTGTTACTCTGAACCGTTGATCCCAAGTATTTAAACTCCTCCACCTTTGTCACCTCTACTCCCTGCATCCTAACCACTCCACTTTCCTCCCTTTCATTCACATTCATGTATTGTCTTTGTCCTACTCACTTTCATTCCTCTCCTCTCTAGAGCATATCTCCATCTCTCCAGGTTCTCCTTAAGCTGCTCCATGCTCTTGCTACAGATTACAATGTCCTTCAAAGACAGGTGTCTACTGTATTCATATTCACCTGCTGAGAAACTCTCTCTCCAAAACCCATGTGTGAATTGTTCAAAGAGGGTCATGTCAGCTCATCATGTCTGCCAGGACAAGTGTCCATCTCACATTCCACACTCATTGCAGGGACAAGCCGTGGAATCCAGTCAGTGTAAAAGTGTGAGAAAGAGAGACAAAGAGCCGAAAAATGGGGCAGGGAAAGCATGAATGTTAAAAAGCAAAAACCCTTGCTACTGTTTTATTTACAATTCCCAAAGAACCATAATTCAAGTTTAGCTTTGAAAAGGCACTTTAATTGCATTAACCTTTGCGGTATTTATAGTATTCCGTAATTAAAGTGCTTGTTATTCACACGACTTTATCTCTCCGCTCCATGCCTCTTTTCTGACCATGAAAAGAACCTTAATTACTAAGTCCAATTTTAAAAATGTTTTAATTTAAATATTTTTCCTGAAGGTCTTATTCAAATCATGCACACAACAATTTCCAAATGTTTATTTCACTCTTTAAACTGTACATAAACTGTACATTAAAGCATACATTCTACTACAATAAATAAGGGCTTTTGAGTGAACTACCTGTGACAGAATGACAAAGTGAGTCCCTGCTTTACATAGTGCATCTTAAGTGAATAACATTAAAGTTGCTTGCACAGTTAGATACGCTTTGTTAGCAGTTAGCTTCTATAGGATTTGTCTGGTGTATTTTAGAGTTAAAAGCTTTGGAATCCTGAGTTATGGTTGCATTTATCACTACTTTTAAAAAACTGCAATAAGTGTGTAAGGCTTGGGTGGTACTCAGCTTTATGGGACATTATATGTAGTATATGTAGAACTCAGGAACCACTCGTATACAGGAGATAACGCGAGTGATAGTGATACGAAACGTTATGAAACATTAGACAAGGGGAACAGTCCCATTAATTTGGGCACAAGACTAGGCCCATTCTAGAGCTGGCACGTGGCGGTAAGGGGTCTACAGCCCTGCTGCAGCCACATCCAGAAGTTCAGGTGGTGGCGAGGGGTACCACAAAGCTCCTGTCCATGATGTCCACGAAGCCCCACTCTCCATGGCAGGCATCATATCCAGGCCCGATGAATCTCCACTGCCTGTGCAGGGCACAGAAGCCACAGTCCCAGAAGCCCTGCCATCCATAGCGGGCACAGAAGCTACAGTCCCAGAAGCCTCGCTCTCCGGGGCAGGTGCAGCAACCACAGTCCATGAAGCAAAGCCATCCTGCAAAGCCATCTCTTGCCGTGGCAGGTGCAGAATCCGGCAATGCTGACCCGCCCTCTGAGGCGGGCGAAGAAGCCCTGCTCTTCAAGGAGGGTGCAAAAACCAGTGCTGAAGCACCACCTGTGGCGGTTGCAGAAGCCGCCAAAGGAGCACCACCCTCTGCTGCGGTTACAGAAGCTGGCAAAGAAGCACTGCCTTCTGTGGTGGACACAGAAGCTGGCAAAGAAACACCACCCTCAATTGCTGGTGCGCAAGCCAGTGTAGAAGCCATGCTCTCTGTGGCGGGTGCAGAAATGGGCAAAAAAGGCCCACCCTCCATGGTGGGTGCAGAAGCCAATGCAGGAGCCTCGCCCTCTGAGGCGGGCGCAGAAGCTCACTCTTCATAGAGAGTGCAGAAACCAGTGCTGAAGCACTGCCTGTGGTGTTCGCAGAAGCCGCCAAAGGAGCAACCCCCTCTGTTGCGGTTGCAGAAGCTTGCGAAGAAGCCCTGTCTCCCTGGGAAGCTGGCATCGAAGCCCCACCCATTTCTGGTTGCTCCTCGAGGAGCTCCAGAGTCCGTGAGGAGTTGCTGCGGATAGACAGAGAATTTGGACAAGGGACCGAAGACACTGCCAGCTCCAGGCATCTCACAATCTCTGCGTGGCGCCCATCTCCTGCTTGGCTGGATCAGGTACTTCCAGATTCCTACAGATTGTGTGCCCAGTCAGAGCAGAGCGTGGCCTACCGTGACATAGTGTACTTCAAAATTAATGTTTAATTTTAATTTTTTACCCCATTCATAATTTTTAATTTAATAATTTAATAATTTAAGACATGCGGACAGATTATACAGATTATGAACTTTCAATGGACATTTAATTGAGTTTGTATTTACAAAACAGGACATATACAGACATGATTAGAATGCATCATTTATACTTATTAAATGTTTTTTGCTTGTCAACAAACTGCCTTATTAGTATTGACAGAACTTTTTCCATTTAAGTGAACTAGCATTTCTCTGGCCAATTTATCTCACGTTTAGTTTGAATGCTGTTTAAGGGATTAAAAAACTGGGTCATTTTTTTTTCCAATCAGTGGTTGGACAATACATGGCATAGTTAACATGATAAATGAATGAGAGCCTTATAAAATACCCTTAAGAATTATTGAGAGAGGGCAGCACCATCGCCCCCTCTGTTGCGTAGCAATTTCGCCTGGACAGCTAATTTTACATGACTAATTAATTGGGAGACCAAAGGAAAGCAATTAGGATTCCCTTTTGTTTTGCAAAAAATGACCTTCTAATGAAGGTTTACAAATAAAGCTTAAGGCGCTTCTTGGGGGTGGGGGTTGGCTTTAATAGTCTGGAGGGTTTGGGTGGGGGTTTGGGGGTGTAGTGGTTAACACTACACAAGGTTAAAACAAACAGATTTCTGCATGTGTATGTGTGTGTGTGTCCATCTGTTCACTGCTTCATACATTTTTGCCAACAAGCCACAATCACAGAGTCCTTCAAAAGTCTTAAGACACATATAGAACCCTCTTTTTGTTTAAATACTTTATCTAGCATTAATAGTGGCCCTCTTAGTTTTTTATCAAGAGCTCTCAGATTGATGTGTGCTCATATGAACGGGAAGAAAGCAAGAGTGATTTGGCAGACCTGTTTATTTTCTCTGGCTGAAAATAAAGGCTGGTGTTTACAACCTCTACTGATCCACTCCACAGCACTGGATAGATGAGCGATATGAGCCTCATTACTCCTGATTGCATTTATCTACTTCTAGGCTGGACCTGCCTAGGACAGGCCACTGTGATGATGGATGTAAACACAAGGGGTCAAACACAGAGGAATTAGACCCTGCTGGGAGGAGGATTTAAATCATTTGTTGGTGAATTAGAGTAAGATATGCAGAAGTGTCTGTTTTTTTGGTTTTTTTTTTACTATGTGTTCTTGTCTAGCTTTCTCATCAAGACCACTCTTTACAAAAAAACACTTCAAAATCACGGTTGTTAGGATTTCCTCTCCAGTGACAATGAAGAGCTGTTCTCAAGAGACTCGGGGTGATTCACCAGATGAGTGCTTTGACCTTGAAAAAAGAAATGTTGCTGTCAGTGTTGATAATGATGATAATGAGAATGATGATGATTATGACAAAATCAAGAATTACAAACAACTTCTCATCCATGCTTGTCCATCTTAATAACCAGCCAGGATTGCAGAGTAAATATTCAGGATCCTGGCTTAGCTCTGATTCTTTGGCCTGTGGCTGTGATAAAACCTTCACACGTTGTTGGTTCAGTTCCCTGAATGATGAGGGCAGGTGGAGGTGGGTTAACAACACTTTCCTACTCCTGCAAACGCACACTCCAAACACTAACCACCCCAGACATAAGCGTTGCAGTCCACTACTGCCTCTGGTGTCTGTGTTCACTTCCTGTGTGTTAAATGAAGAGGAGAAATCTATTGCTCACTGTTAACAGTATGTATACTAACACATGAATTGCATTTTATTTTATTAAATAATTCATGATTTTTTGCTTATTTCCAGTCACCCTGATTAAATTACAACTTTTGTTGAAATTGTAAGAGAAACTCTCTAAAGGGATCATACTTTTAATCCATGATTATTGCTTATTTCCTGGAATAAATAGAACATAACATCTTATTTTTTCCCATTATGTTAAATAAACAGCACTTGTATAGTAAAATGTCATATTTCAGTTTGTTAAGAGATGCCTGAATAAAAAGAGATGCCTGAATACAATGCAGTTATCTCACCTTTAAAATTACATTTGAATGTTACTGACAGAATGAAGATTTTTACAGCAGATTTTTACTGAATGTCTGCAAGGAATTTCTGCTATTGAAGTCAATTTAACAACTAATATATTTTGAAACAATGCAAGTTTGTAATTAAATTATGATCAGCATAATAACCCTTTTTGCCTTTTCTATTTTCTAACTTTTTCTATTCCAAAAAATGTTGTGCAGTGCTTTTTACCTGTTTTTGGAAGCATTATGTTCCTGTGCTGAAAGTCTGACTTTCTTAGTCCAAAAACATGACTAATTTTTATTTTAATGCAATACGTCATAATTTTGATATGTTGTTAAATTATATTAAAACACTTTATATGTTTTGTCATAATAACTTAAATATTATGAGATGTCAAGCATAAGCCAAAAGCCTAAAAAGAGTTTTTAAGGTGGTTGGTGGCAGGGTTTGCAAGCAGGAATTAGCTTTCACTTCATTAGACAGGCAATAACAATCACAGGCATTAGTAGGTCCTTCTAAAATGTTATGCTCTTTCTTTTAATGCTAACACAATGAGGCAAAAGCCCAAAACAGCAGTGCTTGCCACTTTGGTCTTATTAAACACAGGGGTAGGCTGCACTTCTGTAGTTACTGAAGCAGTAATGTTTTCATGCCAAAGTTTGCTTTTGCTTTTATCTTGCCCTGAGAGCTAGTTTAGCAAAGTTCGTGTTTAGGGCATACATTTTTGGTAGCCTTTTTAAATGAATTTTTATTCTTTGAGCTGCCATAAATTAGCAGATGCATTTGAGTGCTGCTGGATGAGTTTAATATATAAACTAATCTGTAGGTGCAAGTACACGGGCAGCGGTGGCCTAGTGGTTAGGGAGTTGCTCCCGCAAAGAACATTGTGGGTTCGATGCCCTGAGGTACCCTTGAGCAAGGTACCGTCCCTGTCACTGCTCCCCGGGTGCTTTCAATATCTGCACGGTGTTTGCATGGGTTAAATGCAGAGGTCCAATTTAGTTGTGGTTCAGTGTCTGCTGTGCTGTGACCTCATAATGACGACTGTTGCCACTTTCACTTTCTTTTAAAAAAAAAAAAAAGTACAGGTACATTGTTGAATTGACATTTCTTGTGTTTCTAGCCTTCCACAATCTAGTGATCAGTTATAAAGAAACACAGAATTAGCTTCACAAAATATTGATGCAAATTTACTGAAAGAGCTGTATTCCAGGATTTTAATTATATATTTAAATTATATTGTTTAAATTATAGGCAATAGGTTAGAAAGCATGATTGGCCTGTGAAGAAAAAAAAGGATATAACATATTTCTAAGCAAAGGTTCATTGTTTAAGGCATACCAACAGAAGTGCATATAGAATACTGTATGTCCCACTTTTTCCCCTCTGTCAGACCTAAGGACTGTTACCAAATTATGTATCAGCCAGCTATAAAAATGAATCCCTAAGCAAGTGCAGATCTCTCCTGACTCGCTATTTTAAATAGCAAGATTAAGTGTCATAACATGAAATCGGACCATTTCAAAAGTACTTCAAATTACAGCCAGGCTGAAATCCGATGGTGAAATCCACCACACTGAATAACTGCCTATTTTAGCAACTCCCAAACCAAAACTTTACTTAATACACCATTTGTGGCCATTATATCTCTTATTGCTTCCTTTGTAATTGCAGCCTTTTCTAAAGAGGGTCCTCAGTTCCTGATGCCTCAGACTCTAACCTGGGTGAGTCTAAAGGGTTTGAGTTGTATGCCATCTCTCAAACATGGTCCACAGTGTACTTTTCCATGCCTGCATCTATCAGTCACTGTAGGCCACTGGGCCTTGGCTAAATACATTTGTGCTAGGCGAAATGTACTGGGCAAATGATAGAGATGTGCTACAGAGATTTGGGGGCCAGGAGTCTATGCTTTTAGCAAGGATAGAGAAGAAAACACAAGTCAGGGAGGCAGAAGAGCACTTCCATCCACTCACTGCTATTAATTATGGAGCAGGCAGTGGTGGCGAGCCAAGGCATAGTGTGTTTTATGCAGAGGGAAAGAGCTGTCAAAGTCGGGAGACTACAGGAACCCCTGTGCTCAACTGACAAGACCCAGGCTTTAATAAAAGAAAGCACTTCCCATCAATGTTAACTAGAAAAAAGAAAGAGAGGAAAAGGATTGCCAAGCCGTGACATATCAAGGTTTCCTAGGGGTGTACAAGGGTCAGTGTCGCTGATGCCTTTGGTGATATCTTTGCTTTGTTCTAGCGCACCTTTCCGTCATTGGTTAGGAAATTTGTTGAAAATTGTTGATTTTAATTTTTGGATTGAACCATATCAATTGAGAGAAAGCTAATGGTGACTCGTTGGTGTGAGCATATGTGTATATTCCTGACTACTAAATCTTTGTAAGAAATTTTAAGGTTTAATTGGTGGCTGTTGAAGCCATTCCTGCACCAATGACTCACTGATGACATAGGCTTACTTATAACAGCTCCTTCCTCAAAGGTTTAAGGGAAGCCTTGCTCCGAGTTGCAGTAATTTCTCATTCTCCAAACCTTCCTTGCACGTGTTAAGACGACAGAGGTCCAGGTAATGATGGCGGCAGAGCAGATTACACTGGCTCTGTTGGAAAAGACACTGTGAGCATCTCTTTGAAGAATGTAATCCGGGGATTTGGGGCTAGGAGGTAGAGGGGGTGGGTTGGAAGAGTGGTGAGAAGGTAAATTGAACTCTACACAGAACCTCCACCATGTTGATCTGCCTCCAGTGCTCAGCTTGGTCTTGTGTAATTGAAGCATCTTATGAGGTCAAAGGATCAGGCAAGGGTCCCATGAGTTACATTTTAAGACTCATTTAATGATATTTAAAGGACTAATCTGTAGAACCCTTGACTTTGGCTTTATTTAGAGCCACTTTTTAAAGTGATAGGTTGTTGGAATGGATGTTACTGAATGGTAGTTACTGTAGTTACTGATCATTTTTTACACCATTTGAACATGTATGCTGCCCTATGTAGTGTTAACATTTCTTAAAGAATAGATAAATAGAAATGTTGATGTTAACAAAGTTAATCAATGTGAAGTTAAGTTCTTCTGTGATCAGACTGGTGAATCATGAATTTTACTTAGCAATGTCTGCTCACATTAAAACATGAATTGAAATAAAGAAATACTATAAAACATATGGAAACAAAGCTGAAGGTTTTTGTGATGAAATTCAAAATATGCAAAAACATCCACCCATTCCTTCTGCAGCAGTGTAGACAGTGCAGGCTGCTTTTTTGAACAAGATGCAACACAGAGAGCAGTCAGAGAGAATGGGATTCATGTACATATCTCAGTTTTAAAGGGGTAATAACCGAATAAGAGATTTTAGAAGCTGATCATGAACATTTGAATAAAAACAGTTTTTCAAAAAATCTAAGCAAATCTTGTAACAGGACAATATAAAAGTAAATACAGGAAAAATGTCAGATAAAGGCCCTTTCTAAACATCAATGTATGACAAAACATATTCGGTATGTAAGCAATTCTTTCCAGCCGGTAAATAAATGTCGCAATTCTGAGATTGAAGGTTTTCATTATTAAATCGAATAATAATGGAAACACCTTTTTGCTGTCTGACGAGACAATGTTGAAGTTGTATAAGGCATAATAATGCCTCTTCCGAGCTGCGGGCGTGCACTTCAGTGAATGAGATTATGCAGAACTGGTATGCAAAGGGCTTATACTGTTGAGGTTATGGAATAAATGAATGATGATTTGTATTTTAAAAACATTATTATGGATTTTACAGAACAGCACACAGAGAAAATGAGTTTTATGTCCGAGCAAAGTGCTCTTGAGGTCACCAGTACGATTTCAGAGCACACACACACACACACACACACACACACACACACACACACATACATACACACTTGTACACTTGTCCTGATGTCCTGATGGAAATGCAGCCTAAAAGGGAATGCTTGATGTATTACTTTTCCTATAGAACTATTACCCACCTGGTCAGTCAGTTTCTATACACATGCACGCACACATACAGACTTTCACTCTACACTTTTCCTGCTTCGGACATAAAGACAGCTCTCAAATACACTCTTAAAAAGAAAGAAAGTTCTACACTCACATACTCTTAATTTACAAAAATGATTTTCTCAAGTAGCAACATCTGAAAGGTTCTTATGGGACACAGATGTGTTTCTTTACCCCCCCCAAAAAAAAAAAAGTTATTTTATAGCATGTACATCCAGTCCCCACCTAAAAGCAAAACATGCAGCCTCTTACATTCCTGTAGAAGCATTTCTGGGCTAATCACTGGGTTCCTGTGACAGAGCAAGTTCTACCCAGATTTTAACTCCAGAGATGACATCGCTGATCCACTTACATATTCCTTTTTATTCCTTACCCTAGGACAGACTAAACAAGATAATTATACAATGATGTTTACTAAGCAGATGCAGTAATAACATTTATATAACCTTAGGTACTTTTAGTGACCTATGTATTAAATTCCATTACAAATTATGCAATATCTATTACATGTATAGTAAAATAAAAACTGTAGACATCTAACAGTTAAAAAATGCAACTACAGAAAAGACCTGAAATAGAAAGGAAGGAAGTGTTTGTTATTGTCTTTCTTTGAAAGCTTTTCACTTTATGTTTTTTGACTGTGCTTTTCCCTCCATTTGGTTTAATGAACAGGCGGTGAACACAAACAGACTCACAAAAATCGAATGTGTTTTCTGAAGAAAATGAAAGAATATGGCAACAGAGTGACCTGAATGTGGACAGTTTTTCCATGTGTGGAGGCTTCATAAGTGCTGGAAAATGTGTCTGTACACCAGAGAGGAAGGGAGAAAGAGAGAGACATCATCAATTATTGATTCGCCATCAATGCTGAAGACAGGACGTGACTGCGAGGGGGCTGTGGTGGGTCATGGAGGCTGGTGGGGAGGGTGGTTGTGGGTTGATATTAATTTTAATGCTCTTCAATCCCAGGCTGAAATTGAAAAGAAGGGCACCTGTATTGAGCGGCAGTAAACTTTGTTGTGTGCGAGATATTGACATGAAATGTAATAAAAAGGGGGTCGTGATTTATGGCTGGTCTGCTCCATTGAGAGCAGAATGCAGCAGCCTGGAGATGCTGGTGGAGGAAAAATAGAGGTGTGAATAGGCTTCACACTCTCCTCAGTAGCCTCATCTCCCCCATCAGATCCATTTAATTAATACCCCTTTTTCACAGCTGAAAGTTTCCCTGCAGTTACTGAGCTGCTGATTAAAACGTTGAGATGTCTGTAATAGCAGTGTTGAATAAGGAGGAACTAGCCAGCAGTGATGAAGAATATGTAACCGAATTGTGAACATGTTTCTATCATGTCTATTATTAGCGGTAGGTTCCATAAAAGCTGTAGACAGTCATTGTGAAAAGAGGTGTTATCCTTAATGGAAAAAGTTGCGTTAATTCCAAGCTGAGGTTTATTTCTACTGCTTTGTTACACATGTATTATTACATTAAAAAAAATATATATAAAATCTCATCTTTGAATGACTTTGGTCTAAAATCTATACATTTTTACATGGTTTTGTTTTTCATTTCTTCATTTAACATTCAAAAGTTTTTAAATCTTTATGCCACACGTTGCATTGCATGTAAGTATATTGTAATATATGTTGTCATACAACACCAACATGTTGCATAAACATTGGGCATGTGAGCGTCAAAGCTAGATCACAAAGCAGTTGAAGAAGGTTGTCTGGTCTGACGAATCGTGTTTTGCTTGTGAGCCACCTGGTACATATGCGTCGCTTATTTGAGGAAGATGTACTTTGACATGTACCACTTACCTAAACATGGTTGCAGGCTTCACAGCAGCTGTATTTCATAATGGCAGTGGCCTCTTTAGAGCAGGATAATGTTCCCTCCCATGCTGCAAATTTTCAGTAATGATTTGAGGATCAAGAGTTCAAGGTGGCCTCTTAGATCTTAGTCCAGTTGGGCTTCTGACGGATGTCCTGGCAAACTATTACAAACCATTATTTTGTGACTTAAGATAGCTCTTACAATTTACATGATCTGCTGCTATTGTATTGATGCTAGACAGCACAGCTTCAGAGGTCTTGTAGAGTCCATGCCAAGTCAGAGGGGTTTTGGTGGCATGAAAGACACAATATAGGCCAGGTGGTTTTACTCTTATGGCTATTTGAAATCAATACTTTTACCTGAGAATAAGTTCACTCCTATTAGTTATTTTGATCATTTCCCTTAATTGCACAGTAATCTTGCATTTGTGCTCAATATGCCATTGCTGAACATGTTTTAATGCAGGAGACCCCGTATTGAAAGGTATATGGCTTTTAAAAGGAGAATTGACTGCCTGGTAGAGTGGACAAGCCTAAAGGGTCACCACTTGTGCTGTGCTTGTGTCACATCAACACTTGTAACAGTCAAAATGTCTGACATCGCATGACTTCTTGATTGGCAGAAGGGCAAATCAGCTTGACAGGGTGCGTGGCAAGAGTAGACCACAAGTTTCACCTCTAAAAGACATGCATGTTCCTTAGGGTGTTCACATGGCCATATGTCCAGTACATGGTAGTGGGTAGTATATTTGCATTTCATACAAATATACTAACAAGACACTTTATTCCTTGGATCTTTAGTCATTATCTATCGATCATGCTTTTGATTTTATCAGATGCATTAAATGAAATTCCTGTGGTTGCACAGAAACTGTGTACAGTGATTATATCCTCTGCGTTTAGCACATCCATGGACACACCAAAGGTAATCACTCACACAGACTAGAAAGAGGAGCAAAGGAAAGCACACCTGCACCCAGGGGAGAGTAATGGGAGTAATGGGGTCAGCCATAGATGTTCAAGTGGAAAAGCATTGTTCACCCACTCTTCCACATTTTTATCTTGTCAGTCCTGGGGTTTGAACAGGCAGCCCTCTGGTTGCAAGCCCTCTTCTCAAACCATTAGGCCATGGCTGCCCGTTCACCCAATGTACATGTAGATACTGTTGATAGTTTGTCTGATGATGCAAAATTTGTGTCTTTTAGGCTAGTTGGCTGGATATTTTTAGTTGCAGTTGACTATTCTCAGTCCAGCACTGACACTAAAGTGTTAAACACTCCAGCAGCACTGCTGTGTGATCCACTCTGTGTAGCCTTCACACTGTAAGCCAACTGAGCTTTTTAGCTACATTTTTAAATGTAAAAATACAATTTGAACATCTGCATTACACACATTTCTCAACAATGAAAGTAAACTTTACTATCTGAACTTTGAGACAGGACTTCAGTAATGGAATATATCTTGTTTGTCTGAATGTTTGTACTGGCTGTTTTTGACATTGACTGGCATCCCTTTGACATCAAATGTTTGGTGAAAAACCATTAGGATGCTTGTTAATTGTGGCTACTTTAGAGCAGCAGTGTTGCAAAAGGAACCGCACCGAATGGTCTGCCTGTCTGCATGTTTGTTTTCACTATAATTTTGTTCACACTTTGAGGCCTTTGTGCACGGAGCCCATCAGTGGGACATGCTGAGGCTGACTTGAGCTCACAGATGAAGAAGCCACACTGGCATCATACCTCTGAGAGTCCATCAGCTTAATAAAAGTGTCAGTGTGGCTGATTTGTTATGTCTGTAAATAACAGGCAACAGGGTGACAGGAGAGAGAGAGAGAGAGAGAGAGAGAGAGAGAGAGAGAGAGAGAGAGAGAGAGAGA